>VZTB01017520.1:212958-225271 GCA_013397245.1 Thryothorus ludovicianus | reverse complement strand
TTCTTCTTAAAAATGTTATCCCAGATGATATCCCATAGTTTCTAACTGGCCCAGCCTTAGCCAGCAGCAAATCCACATTTGGAGCTGACAGAGATTGGCTCTACCAGACATGGAGGAGAAGGCATTCCCTGTAGCCCCTGGCTATGAAAGCTTGGCCATGTAAGCCCAATACAAAAGGCTTCTGAAATGTTTGGGGAAAAGAAAGAGCCCAACTGTCCTGTCCCTCTGTTGCTATCTCTCAAAAGTATCACTTTACAATCTAAATCAGAAAAATTCTTGAAAAGGTAACTGTTATGTTCCCCAATCACAAAATTTGTTTAATTCTTTTGATAGACTCATAGCTTGTTAAACTCCAAGAAGTTTTGTGTCAAATAATCAGATGACTAAATACCTGGTCTCCCAAAGGAGGAGTGTCAGACCAAGAGAAAAAGTCACAGTAACGTTGTTCTCTTAATCACTGCATTTTAAGTACAGGCTATTCTGAGGAAGGTGAACATGACATTTACAGAGCCATATTGCTTCAAGAAGTTCCTCTGGTTACAAGAGGTCAAAGACATCAAGTCTTTAATAAGAGGTTAAAGACTATTGCTATCTTTGAAAGCTCATTATGTTGATAATGTAAACACTCTTGTCCACTCAAGTAATCTTATGCTTGTGTCAGTATAAGATTATAGGTCATAGACAGACCTTCAGTGTGGGGGTGAAGGCAATGGAGGGTGTTTTTAGGTTTGCGGATTTTGTTTAAAGTCGTGATTACCAAAAAGGATCTTGGAAGAAACCATTAAAAGTAGCCATGCACAGGTGTACCTTCTCAGAGAAAGCACTGCTCCTCACAGACAAGTTGTTCTAGATAGAATCTGGTACAAAAGATAGATACCGTCTGCAGTTTAAAGGCTGACTGCAATATCTTTCTCTTTCCCAGAGCAACTGAGATTTGAATTCCTTTCAACAACCACATCACCCTTAATGTTCACACACCTAAAAGTTACCTGCCTGGAAAGCAGATGGAATGTGATGAGCAGTTTTGACATAGAACCTGTGTTCACGTAAGCTTCCTGACATCCTCAGAGAGTGTCTGAGTGCTACGAACTTCTACCTCATCCCCCCACCAAAGGCAGAGGTCGATGTCACTACAAAGCTAAGTTATTGCCAAACAGAAAAGAACCACCTTCCTATTTGCAGCTTCAGCAACCCTTTCCCTCTCAATTAGGCTTTAACAGTGAAAGGAACTATATAAATCTTGTCTGGGAGTAGTGTAACAACTGCTCCTGTGCTTGTTTCTGCTGCCTGTGCTCAAGGACAGGCAGGAAAAAAGCATGCCACTGGTAGGCTGTGGAAGGAGCAAGTCAATAAGTTGTAACTGACCCAACTGTTTCACTGCCTGGAACCAGGACTCAAGACAACACTAATGAAGCCAGTATCCTTTTCTGTAGCCCTACATATGCTGACTAGATATAGACAGTCCCCTGTAAACACTCCTTGCCTAATCTTTTCAGCTTCTGGTAGGAAAAGAGCTGCTAAAGAGCAATAATTTTTTTTTTTCCCCTTGGTGATTAAATTAATGTGATTTAACAAAAATTCTTTCACTATTTCCTTGATATTTCTGTCTTGGTAACAAGGCCTTTTCTGCACTTTACTAAACATTTATCTTACTGGTGGTGCACCTCCTCTCTGCCCCTCCATTCTCTTTTTTTCTCTTCATGGAATCATAAAACTGTTTAGGTTGGAATGTGATACAGTCCAGGCCCCTGCCATAGGGAGGTAATATTTCACTGAACCAAGTTGCTTGAAGCGCCATTTGATCTTTCCATGAACACTTTAATTGGATGTCCATCACTTACATTGGATATTCATCTTATTTTATATTTTCACTGGATATGTATCCCATTACCATGATGTGCAACAAACAAACTAAAAAATGCATGTCTGGCTAGGACAAGGTAGGTAGTTTTTTTGTTTCTTTGGGTTTTTTTTTCTTTGTTTTTGGTTTTTAACTTCAGTTACCTTTAAGAAACAAATACCAGCAGGAATTACCATGCTACACTGCCAAGTTCTTAAAAAAATGCCATTTTGATCTGGATATACATAAGGGAGACAAAATTATTTATATTTACTTCTGTACTACTGCTCTTAATGTAGAAGACTTGATCCCTTTACAATAATGAAATAAGGTATCGATAAAATCAAGCTTACATGGGTACATTTTTCCACAGTACCTCTTTAGTACCTCTAGATGCTCTAGAGAAGCTAGAGTTTGTGAAGCTATTGCAACATACACATTTAGAAAACTGACACAGCACTTTGGGCAAATGGAACAAGGAGGAACATCCTGAGGGAATGTTCAATGCCCATTCAGAATCTTTTGTCATCACAGACATAACATATGAAATTACAGCTGCAAGTTGCGGAATATGAAGGGCATGAACATTATCCACACCTGTAACTATCAACATTCCATGCCACAAACAAAATTCAGAAGCATACAGCTCTTCCTCAACTGATGTGTGCATTCCCCTTCTTGTGCATACAATATTTTACATTGGGAGAAAAAAAAATGAACTATGTTTTACTAGAGGCAAGCCCATTGTCCACACTGAAATCAACAAACTGCACTTTCTCTGCCTCTTTCATGACAGTTGGGCCTTTTCTAAACTTCCAAATGCTACCAATACACTTGTTCTATTGCCAAGATTTCTCTTCAATGACAATTCCATGAGCTACTTTTCCCTATCAATTTAAATAAAACCTCCATTTCTCCTCAAATGTACAAAGTTATAGGTACCTCAACTTCTAGCTTGAACTTGAACCCCACCTCTTCTACTTCTGAATGAAGAAAAAAGTAATTTGTGAACTGTCATATGAACACTTTTGGCCAACCATCCTAAGAGATTCAATATTATTCCTATACCTGGCTGCTCAATTTATGGATATTCTGTCTACTTTGACACATCATCTGACGGTGAGATTCACCCTTCAATTTTTCAATTATTATGCAGTCCATGATAAGCAAGAATGAAAGGGCTGTTTGGCTTCTTACAGGTAAATCTGGTCATGAGGCAACTCTGGCATGTCTTCAGAGGTTTCTGAATGAGCGCCACTTGCCCTGCATTTGCCTGGGGCTGGTTAAACCTTTCCACCCTTACTAGGGTGTCATCAAAGGCCTTCAGAGAACAGAACAGCAGAAAATAGGCGTATCCCAAAATGACTCCTGGTATTTCAACACTTGGTAGCTATGACAGCTGGAAAAAGAATGTCCTCACTTGCAGCTTTTATACAGTCCCATGCACATGAATATGCAACAATGTACAACTTTTCCAAACCTGATGAAGGCAGTGAATCACACCACCTTCTTTTATGGCCATCATCCCCATAGGTAGCTACTGCTTCCTATTAACATGCTCAATGAAGGTAAACAATAGGGACACAACTCAGCATCTACATCTGCCGTTTACCTGTTCTGATAGGCTGCCAAACTAGTTTTCTGTATTCACTTACATGAATACAATATTCACAGCAAAATCTCATCATCACCCTCAGTATGAGTTAAAGACTTTTTCACCCCAGGTGTCCAGTCCCCACTGGACAGCTGTGCTGATTTACAGGTGAGTATGTGGATTTTCTTTCCAAGATACAAAATTTAAGATGCCAGCAAGTCTTTACCACAAGCAGTTCTGTTGACTGTAGAATTAAGTCTGCATCATTGTTTCAATTACCCCAGAAACTCCTTTTAGCACTGGGTTCTACGATTATATTTTTCAGAACAGGGAATCCAGGGACCTATGGGTAACTGTGATTAATCTCCAAAGGTAACATCTCCAGTCTTTTCTTCATCACATCACAAACTGTGAGGCACAAACTCTAGGGCCTCTTTCTTATCTCATCAACAAGAATTTCCAAGAAGATACAGCCATATACCCACATTTATCCTGCAAACAATCCATTGAATTAATTTGTTTTTGCAGAATTAGTTATATATGTTAAAGATGGTGCCAGTGTGAAACTGATAGAATGGGCTATGCTACGAAAGTGAATGAAGAGTCCAGCAAATGTTCAAAGACTCCATTCTGGTCCAGATAGTCACTGAGTATTTTAACACAGCTGAGCAGTGTCTCAGGGCTCAAGAGAATACCATAGCAGGATGATCAAACTGTCAGCCAGAGTCATGTGCTGAATTTCCCCCTGATACATCCAGCATTCAGATACAAGGATGAGACCAGGTCGGCTAATTGGAAAGCTGTTCTAAGTACGACAGGTTTAACAGGTAACAACCACCTCTTTTTCAGCAGTAGACCAAATTCAGCTCACATGTGTGAAATTCACATGTTTTGCAGACCAATGTAAACTTTATACACTCCAGAGTATATTTCTATATACTATATTATATATATGAGGTGAAATAATAACAAAAAAAAAAAAGGCAGACCAAAAAACGGACTAAGGTGAGGTCATTCTTGAAATTAAGAACATCTTATGAGCTATATTTAGAGGTCTCCTCAGCAACATCTGCTCACAAAAGAGAACACTTAGATGGGATNGCAGCCTGTTCAGTGCTTTATCACCCTCATACAAAAAAATTTCTTCTTTATATTTTATCTCAACCTACCCTCTTTCAGTTTAAAGCCATTAGCCTGTGTCCTATCAATTATGAAGAATCTTATTTGTTTAGAGAAAGTACACTTCACTGCTTAAGAATCAAGGTGAGAATTCAAATTGCAATCACATTTCCTTGCAGGTTTTCTATTCAAACATTCATTATAGGGAAGAAGAGACAATAATTATAAATTTTGTTTCTAAAACTGACATAAAGTATAGTTTCACCATCTAGTTCTCTACCACTTTCTGTTACATTTAAATAATTCAGACTGTCTTCCACATTGTTCAAAAACCACATCATATTTTTGGTAAATGTTACTGGGTATTTCACTGATCAGCTAATGTCCAGATCACCTACTGGCTAAAAACTATAGTCAACAGTGCATCTGTTGTGGCTCTTGATTTATTCCACTTTAATAAAAATAAACACCAAAAGCTAATCTAACAACCTAGCATGCATGTTTTTGAATAGATGAAGCTGACAACTTGTCTCCTGTAGCTGAATGAGGTTTATGACAATAAGATTTTTCCTTACTTAATACATGGATAACATATGCTTCTTTGAAAACAAGTATCACACTGTTTTTATAATGTAGAAGGAATGCTAGACTAAATTTGTATTTAAAACACTGAAAAGGGGTAATCCGGTCATTAATACTACATTGAAGAAGTTCTAGTCTCACTGTGACAATTACCAGGATCAAGAATTTAAAGTCCACATGCCCTTACACTAAGTCATATCCCTGACACTATAATTATTAAACAGGATACTCAAGTTGCAATGACTGAGCCGTAACATGATTCAGGTTTCTATAACTTTTTGGTGTAAAATACACAGTGTGCTGGGATTTTCTGGTGAGCAGTTATTCTTATGATTGCATACTATTTTAAAAAATAGCTTTTGTAGTCTGTGTATTTGTAACACAAGAAGAATATTGAGCTAAATGGAAAAAATTATGGTGAAAATTGCTCTTAAATTAGAGAAGCTACACTTATTTGGTGTGGGATTCTCTAGGATTTTACCTATATCAGTGAATGCATTCAGTCTTTCATCTTGCTATTTCATCTCCCACAAAACCAGAGGCTTAGAACACAGAAATTGCTGAAATAACATCTTTCCATTTGCATTTTTTTCTTGTCCATTTCTATTCTGCTTGAGTTAACACCACTGCTCCAAATTTCTCTTTTTTGTTCCCACCATTAGGTATTTACACAGATCATTACAGGCTCTACCACACATTATATTTTGTGAAGACAGATCTCTATACAAAGCAAAAAGATGTTTCTCTCTTTAGAAATGCTGTAGCTGCTAGCCAGAATTCTGAAACAAAGGTGATCTCAACGCCATACAAAAAAAAAGTCTTGCCAAGTTCTCCTGTACCAGCTTTTACTCTGCCCCTCCCTACAAAAAAAGTAGGTGATGGAAATTATCTCAAGAAACCACCTGCATTTTCTCACATCCACATCAAAACAGTGGGTTAATTACTGGGGTATCAATTATTACAAATTTTTCTCATATTTTTAATTTTTGCAGCTGAGAAGATTCCAAACTATGACAATAAGAATGACTAAACCACAGCTTATTAAATTTCATTCCACTTCAATTTTTCCAATATATAGGTAATATACTCTGATGATGCTCAATAATAACAATGCCTTCAGCACCAGGCACCACCAATCTTGTATATGAATCCTCTCATTCTAAATCACAGCACTGCTGTTTCAAATACCAATACATGTGAAATAAAACCATTTGACAATCATGCTGTAAAAGAAAAATGGCATCTAATATCTTACCTTGTTCTAAGGGCCACCCAAGCAGCATCAATGTCAGCATACAGATTCTTCTCTGTTGGCTTCCCAGAACTTGCACCATATCCAGAATAATCATAGGAGAATATGTTGCAATTAATCCGTGAACCCAGTCCTATATAAAAGCTGCTCATCTGACCCAGGTCAACAGCATTTCCATGTGAGAAGAGCAAAGTGTACTTGGCGTTGGGTGAGCAGCGCACGAACATACAGGCAATCCTGTTGCCTTTACATGTTCTAGTCATGAAGCACTCAATAGCATCTTTTTCTCTAGAAGAATATTGCCAGTCTGCTCGCTCTGAGAGATGTAAAGTCCAGCGACTACCACTCTCATCACACATCAGCGTGTATGTGGGATCAGGAGGTAAGAATGCCAGCTTGGACGCAATTTTCCCTGGGCATGGTGGACAACAGAACAGGCAACACAGTTCACTAAGGGAAAGATTATTCATCTTCTAGTCTGAAATGGGAAGAGAGTGTAGTATCAGTTTCCAGGTACAATCTGACATTAAAAAAAAACCCAACTTAAAAAAAATGTAAACATAACAGCTCTAGAAAATAATGTATAACTTTTGAACATTTAACAAAACAAAGACTTATATATATGTATATTTCCATATAATATCTAATTTTATATTATTAGTTACTTCACAGTAAGTACATTATCAAAGAGGAGTGATAACGCTAAAGCCCTGTCAGATATCTAAAGTAAAACATGATTACCAAGGGGAAGAACAAGCATGAGTTTCAGAGTTTCTTTGGAGGAAATGAAGTTCTTCATCTTAAGACGTTAAGAAAATTGTTCTTCCCATTGACAAATATATATGTGATAAAGAACAATTAAAATATGTTGCAAAGTTGCAGTATACTAAGGTTATGCAGATTTCTGCAGCTAAAAATCACTACAGCATTTCCTAAATAGAAAGAATGTGTAAGGCAATCACGAGGTAGGGACTCCTGCAAGCACTATCAGAAGTATGAAAGGTGCATAAAGGTCAAAACTTAGAAGACAAAACAAGATGATGCTTCTGCAAAAGGAAATGCTGTGAGCTTTGGTACACAAAAATGTAGCCATAAACTTTTCTTTGCTCCTCATACTTGCTTATGTAAATGTTTTGAAAACCTTCAAAGAAATTTGTAGCTTTATTTATACAATGGCACATAGAAATTAGGACAGTATAAATGACACAATTGGGTTGGTTTTTTTCATGCTTTAAGAAACACATCTCAAACTAAACGTTCTATCACAGATATTTGTTAAAGCAATATAATCTATAGTACCAATTCAAAGAATTAGTTTTAACAGTGGGAGGGGGAGGAAAAAAATGTAAACAAACCTACACCTAAAGCAAGCTAGGTAAAGATACAGTTGTCCTTTAAGAAGACATTGCATTCTCTTAATTTGGAGCAGCGAGAAGGGAGAGGGTGGGAAATCCTTTGTTGGGGCGATACTATTACTCAGAGATAAGAAGAGCAATGAAATTTGACAAGTACCATGCTGGAAATCAGCACACCAAAGATAAGCATTTACTATACTTTCCTTGTGTTAAGGCATCTGACATTTAATCTTAACTTTAAAACTCTTTCATACCAAATCTATCTACAGGTCTCAAGTTCATCTGCCAACAGTTCCCTGCAAACATAAACACTAAGAGTTCCACACACTGGCTTTGACTCAAGTTACAAATTAAGCAGATTTCAGTACCATGTTGTTCCAGAAGTATTTGAGTCATCCAACAACAAAAACGTACTGCTATGACACCCAACAATATCTAGATATTTCAAATTTTGTTCTTAAATTTGTACAGAAGCACAGTTTTCATGTGTAAATTTCTTTTTAAAAAAACTTCAAGGGCAGTGCTGCAAAAATGCTTTAACATACATCACAGAACAACCATCCATGTTTTTGCATGTGTGAATGGTCTCTTCCTGGTGGTAAAGCATGAAAGCATACTGCAAACAATCTTACATGGAGCTGCAAAACCAGGCACAGTGAGATAGTCTGACAAGCAGCACGAGAATTAATGGAATACTACAAAGAAAAAGGGCACAAAAAAGAGGCTGCCACAGCTAAGAGTTTTCACTCCAGGTCTCCAGTTTTCTTCAAAACAGAGGGAAACCACAAATGCTTAGACATGGGAGATCAACACTTCCAGTTTAGAGGATATGGCAAGAAGCACTCATCAGCTCCCATAAGAAGGTAGACAGGCTCGTAAAGAAGATCCTCAATAGAAGACCATATTCCCACCAGCTGAAGTAACAATAATCTTGTGGATCAGCACAATTAGTCACTCAAATGTGGAACAACTCATCCCTGTCAGATGAGATTATGTGAAAATTAAGTTTCGGTTCTACCCACAAGTCAGGATAAGTGGAAGGAGTCTATGGAGGAAGCCTAAGTACTAGCAAAAGGTTTGTATTGTCTTACGTAAAGTAAAAATCCTATTGTTTTGGGGGGATGGTGGTGGTGTGTATTTGTTCCTTCTTTACTTGTCATATAGTTACAAGCGACAAAGAAGCAACTTCTTTCACCTCTTCTTAATGAGCTCATCTTCACAGCCCAGAGAAGGTCCTGTGAAGTCTCAACATGCTTTTTTTTCCAAGTACTTATAACCCAATACTCAAAATCACTTCTATTTCTCGCAGGAAGTAATAAATGGATCTGTTCTGAGTGTTTTCCCACTCTTACAGAGATGCTGAAGGTGAAGATATTATACCTCATTCTAAGAGGGTGCTTATTATTTTTTGTGAAACATTTAAAAGAATTTGTACCTCCACAAGTGTAATAGTTAGAAAAAATAAATAGTTTGTTCTGCCCAGGAGCAGCAGATTGTACTCTATACCAGCATACAACAGTAGCTACAGAATCTTTTATTTCTTCCAAATCCACTTGTCAGAAAGAATTATAACAGGAGTTTACATTATTTGTAAGTATAAACAGCCCAGCAATGCTACAAGTGTGATCTCACTCAGAAAATACTTGCTACTTGCCAAAGTAATTTCAGGAGACTGGAAGCTGGCCTGCGGGATTCACACACAGGGCAGTACTGCAGTAAACCACAGTGAATCAGCTGATGTAGTGGAACTGCCCCCCAAGACAGCTTAGACGTCCTAAAAATGGCCATCAGATATGGCAAATGACATTCTGAAGGCTACAGATGAAGTATTATTCCTCCCCTGTGCCAGACTAATGCAGGCTTTATGTATTGATCTTTTAATCCAATGGAAAATATGCCTACTGAAACAAAAGATTCTGATTCCAGAGTCATTCCCCAATTAAATCATGGCTAACAACAACTCTTTTCTTTAAAACAAATACATGCTACTTCCTTCACTCAGAAGACCCAAGAAAAACAGCAGATCACTGTCTGAGCAAATTTAATAGAAAACACCTTAATTTTAAAGTTAAGTAACTTCCACAGAAGAACAGTTCAGCTAAATGCAAACAATGTTCCTATTATATTGGAACTGGTTTATCAGTCACTGTGATGGATTGTATTTACAAGAGTGTAAATAAGCTGGATGTGTGCTTTATCTGGATTCTTGGCAAAGCTTAGGCAAAAACAACTCAGATCAGATTACTTAAAGCATATGGTTCCACAACTACAGATGAGTAACTTTAATGGGACTAATTTGACTAAGATATGTTGTGAATACCTAAGGTATAGTCTAACACCTTCCAAGCATGTATGATGTGCATATCTGTGCTCATTATAGCACCATCAGATTCTGAGATCAACACATCCCAACAACAAAACCACCTCACCCTCTGCTTGACATTTCAGTAGCAATAAAAATGCTTCTGCTGTTCTGCAAACACAGTTCCTACAGCTGGTAAAATATACTAACCACAAGAAGAATACAATAAAGAAATATACATCCTCTTTAAAATTATACTGCACTTTCATAGCAATTAAGTATGAAAATTCTGCGGAAGAAACTGCAAAAAACTCTTCTATTGCAGCAATAGAGGCTAAGAAATAAAACAGACTTGAGTTGTATAACTTACCTCTTCTGGGATAGTTTCTAAAAGGAAACCCAGAGCATTTTATCAATTTTATCTCTAACTCTCTTATGAATAAAAACCTAACATAAAAAATTACAAATGTAAAACTGCCCACAGGCAGTGATTTAAATTCATTCTGTGGCAATTAGCCTTCTCATAAAGGCTGACAGAAGGGGGAAAATGTCTATTTAATCCTAAAGAACACCTCAAATGTTTGTCTTGTGATTCTTAGGATAACACACGTAGTTTTTTCAGATAAGTAATTATTCCTGTCCTCCTATCTCTGTACATAATAACAAGTGGAACCTATTATTCACATCTTTGAATACTTTACTATGTATTAGTCTCAAAAGCATCCCAACCCTTGCAAACACTTATCTACAAATCTTATATTTACATTAAATATAAATTATTCTAATTGTTTATTTAAATTAAATTACCTATTTCATGCGAACTATTCACAAGAACAAAGTCCAACTCATAAATATAGCTACTGGTTTGGAACTTTAAGTATTGTTCAAATCATAACGGGAAAAATATTAAAATTGTTGGGTTTTTCTTATTTGGTTGCTATTTATGTGTGGTTGTGGGTTTGTTGTTTGATTGGATTGTTTTTCATCTTTACTGTTCATTACATACTGCTGAAACAAGAAATTCTAATGCATTTCCCCTGACACTTCCATTGAACAGAATACAATGAAAACCTGAGTTCAAGCCGCTGCTGAAGTACCAATATTTATTTCAACACCTGTGTTATACTAAAAATGGGACAGAATGATATAAAGAATCTTTTACAAGTCCAACAGTTTAAGTAGCAAAGTGTTCAGTGAAAATCAGTGTTTGATTAAGTACCACATAAAAGGATTAAGAGAATATTAAGAAAGAATACACAGTAATCCCAGAAAACAACACAACGGAAGTCTATCCGATTATGAAAAAGCTATACTAAGAAATACCGTGAAGTAACTAAGGTAGTTCCGAATGCAGACTACATGAAAACAGTGAAGCCTCATGGATCCAAAACTTTACTTTGGTTAATTTGATTATAAACAAATAAACACCTCTGGTAGTCTTACAAATTCTAGCTAACTTAAGTTATATAGAGAGACATTATTTATCCTTTGCACATATCAAAACCAGTTGAAAGAGGAAAGGGAACACAGGAAGCACTGACTGAATAATCCAGACATTCTTTATCACCCGAAGAACAAACTAAACCTCTAAATGTTCCAGATAGACAACTGCGGGATTAAGTCGATTACATAATGCCTTGCAGGCTCCAAGCAAGGCTGTGCACCCGGACCTGCCCTGCTAAAGCCATCGGCCGGCTGCCCGGCGCTGGAGCCCCGCCGTGCCGCTGCAGCCGCCCGAGCCCGGCGCGCAGGCTGGCCGGCCACCGGCACGGAGCTCCGCCCTTCACACCGCTCCGCGCTCAGGGGCTTCTGCTCTGACTGCCGCAGCCATGAACTTTCCTAGTCAATTACTGACCGAACACATTTTTATATCAGTAATACCTGAGAGCAACCGTGAGGCCAGCGTCACTCACACCCTCAATGGCAGAAGCTGAAGGAATAAATTTAACCCGGCTGGCGGGAACTAAATTAACTCCTCAGGTGTCCGCATCTGAAAAGGGTTCCGCAGGAGTCCTCATCACTGACTCAAAGGCACTGTTTGGAGCCGCGGAAAGTCAGACTTTAACAAGCTTGTCTCAAGTCAAGGCGCCCGTTTCCAACAAAGGAGCCCAGGGGAAGACCTCGGAGACAGGAGCACCAGGATACATCGCCCACAGCGCCTGGGCACCCTGAGGCGGGAGACACCCCCAGAGACCCCTGAGCCCAGCAACACAGGGACGCGGGCAGGAGGGTGCCCGGGGCCGGCAGCTCGCCGCCCGGTTCGCGCCGG
>VZTB01017520.1:169197-212369 GCA_013397245.1 Thryothorus ludovicianus | reverse complement strand
GCGCTTGCGGCCGGAGCGCTGGGAAGGGTTCCTTGCCGAAAGCATGAGCAGGTTCCCCTCTGGAGGCGTGCCCTGTCCCTGTGAGCTCTGGAGCCAGGTCCTGAAAGGCTGAAAGGGATCTCAAGCGAAGTCACGCGGCAGTGGATGCCGAGGCACCGCTTTAGTGGTGGGGATAGCTCTGGCCCGGGTCCGCCCGCACCTGGCTCAGTGTTGCTAAGGGAGAGTCGTAACAAGACATTTCAGACAGTTGTCACTGTAAGCAAATGTGTGGTGTGAAACTTGAATCGTACTTATGACACGAAAGGACCTAGTTAAGCCAAATAACTATTAAGAGGAAGACTGAAATAAAACGCTTACATTTGTGCAGTAATTAAATGTTCTGTGACGCCTTATCCATATGACTTCTTGAAAGGTGATTGGTCTTCTCAAGGTTTGAGAGTATGTGGTCATAATTCAGAAATCTTCATGTTTTGAGAACTTCGTTTGAACCACTCTCCATCACACATAAATACTCAGCTTCAACATGCGTACTTTTGAATTAACTTTCGCATGTACTTTAATTTTTTTTTAAGAAAAAGGGAGCTCTTCTGATTAGTTAAATAGAAGGATTTCTTCAGCTAGTCTGTCAGCACTTTTGTTACGTGTTATCTTACTCTGTTGTTTCAGAAGAGTGTTTTGTCTTTTTTGGTTCTAAGCAGGGAAAGGGAAATGGTCTACAATATATTCTTGAAATACACTCTCTGCTTGTAATTTCAGTAACTATATGTATAATATGTGGAAGGGGCTGAAGAACACACGGTGTCTAAGCAGTAACACCGCTAAAGTGGAATATTTCACCTTGCAGGCTAAACCGAGAAGGTGACTAAGACAAAACAGGGTGAATACTCTAGGACAGCTTATCTGGTGCTATTGCTGCATCAATATCCCTTTAACTGAACCTGCCTGGCTTGCCAAAAAGAGCTGGGAGGAAGGGAACAGAGTAGAAAACTAAAACCTTGATGCCAAAGAGGGATGTATGGGGGTTTTGTGAGTTTGTTTTGGTGAGGTTTTTTTTTTAGGACTGGTTCTGCAAGTTGAACAGGCTGCTTTCCTGGGGTTCTAAGTAGCGACAGTATTATTTGTTGTGTGAGTCACTGTATGACCTCTGATAGGAGAGTATTTTCTGCCTGGGTACAAACATACACACACAAAAACATTGTAGAGAACTGGTCTATCAAAAGCGTTTTCAAAGAGAAATTAAATTCTGGTATCAGTTTTGTAACTGTAATTTTAATACCCACATGGCTATTTTTCTTTTTTTCTTTCCTTTGAAAATTATTTATATCTTATGGAACTGGCTACACAATATCATGTACTCAAATAAATATATATTTTTTTAATGTAGCCAAGGTTTGCTGTGGACATTGACTTGTCTCTTTTTTCTTTCATTTCAAGCAAATGGTTTTCTTTTGTCTCTGTGGCTGCTGGTTCATGGAGAGGATGGTGTGTGTGGTAAAGAACAAGCTTCCTGTTCTGGGGTTAGGTAATGTTTGGTAAGGGGAAAGGATGCATTCCTTTTACTTAGGGCATACTGTTATGTACAAATCCAAATACTAAGGTATTGCCGTGTTTTAGGAATTATATTCTCCAATTTAGTGTTCCAACTGAAACACTCTAAACCTTGCATCAGTCACTCACCCTGTCACTCATTTCTCTCCCTGCATAGCCCTGGAGAAGAGAATTGGAGGCACATAAAGCAAAGGTCACAGGTTCAGATAAGGACAACTTACTGGAAACAGCAAATTAGGAAATTAACATTAAGAGTGTAGAAGAGATGATTCACACACAGGCATTCACTGTGTGGGACCCCTGGCAGTAGCAGAGCACACCCTGCTTGTGACCTGGAAGGGACCCCTCCCCCCATTCCTGAAAAATTATGTGAGGTGGTATAAAGTAACCTTTGTGTCCTAGCCTGGAAAAATTAACCCTGGCTTGGCCAGAACCAGGACAGGGATACACAGGGCTCATTATAATGATGACTAGTCCCATTTCTGCTGTTTGTTAAATTTTAAAGAAGTTAGACTAGCAAGGATTAAGTGGTGATTAATGCCATCGTTTAGCTATGGACTACACTGAATGATGACAGTTTTGCATCTGTCTTTTGTAGTCCTGAACAATCAGACATATCATGGATGTTCTATGTGTGATGAGGAAAAGGAAGAAATCAGAAACTATCACAAGGACTGATACAGGAGTGGGGCTTGCTCCTTTCTACCTGTCATTACCTTAGTAGATCCAAAGAATGCTGAAAGCTCCTCAAAGAGAGTGGATCTCTTGTAAATCACTGTTGAACATATGAGAGGTTTTGTATTTGGCCTGTCTACTATTGTACACCATCCAATGCAGTACTATCTTGAAAGGCTGCAAAATGCTTATCAGCTGAAAATTTGGATCCTGTTGCAATTGTGCACTGCATTAGCAATGTTTAATATTTGTCGGTGTGGGACACGTAAGGACACACACGGATACTCTTTGATGAGAAGGCTAAAAATTATTTATTAAAACATCTGACTCTAAATTTCTAGTATTTTCACACAGACTAGGGATTGGAGAAGAAAGTTGACACCTCTCCCACCCTGTTGGTCAAGACAACTGTCCATCAGTTGTTTTTTGCACTAAGAGAAAGTACATAAACAACTTCGTCGTGTCAAAAACATACTTCTGATAACAACACCCATGTGTGAGAAACAACTATGAAAAACATCAAGTTAGAAAGTGCATCAGAAAACTTGAAAAATCAGGGTTACAGATATTTACTATAAGAGCTTCAGGTTGTACAGTGGGTGGAGTTTAGGTAGTTAATTATTGCTATTTCTGAGGCAGTATCCACAGAAGAAATTGATCTAATAGTATTTTGACTTTTCTCTGCTGGCAGTCATTATCCAGTTGGTTTTTGTTTTTTTGAAATGTTTTGTGCTCTTTGTCTGACACTGACTGTGTCATCTGTTTTCTAATCTTAGAGGCCACAGATCTGATTACTTGAAAACATGCTAGAAGATCCATCTGTCTTTCCTCTAATGATTAATCTTTACTACAGTATTACTACAGCATTGCTCTTGAGGCTTGTTGAGGTGAAACATCATTGCAACAAAGTACACTGCCTCTCTACTGTATTTGGGAAACAGCCTACTGCAGTGCTGGAAAAGTTTGCATCTTAGGATGACCTGAAAAAGGAATAGCCAGGACAGGGTAAGACTCTGTCTTGTTAGCTATTGAATCTTGGAATTTGCTTATTGGTGTTTGCAGTACACGATATATTCCAGAATAGCTCTTTGCAGCACCGAGCTGAGGAATATACATTGTTATATGAATATACGTTTTATGTAAAGTATATTACATAAGTTATCAGAGAAGCAGCAGTAGTTCTAGAAATGAAAGCAAATGTCATTTTAATGAGAACATTTAGAATTCCATTGTAGTAAGATGGTAAACCACAAAGTGATTCATATTTACACTCAAATGACTGATTTGTTTCTCCATTTCTTTCCTTTCATTAAGTACACCCAAGATGATAATCCACATTTCCTTAAATTTCAGGAGTTATTACCTCTGAACCTCACTTTACCACAGTGTTAATGTCAGTTACTTTTTTGGCTGGGTGCTTGTATAAATCCCTTGTTTTAATGGAAACACTGGTTGAGACTGTGGGAAAGCACTAGGAAGAGAGCAGCTGAATATAGAGCTTAAATGCTGAGTCAGTAATCGTATTTAGAAGCACAGAAGGGAGATAAAGATAAACCAGTGGCCGACTGGAGTTTTTAGATAACCATATTGCAGTTTTTTTTGCTAATGTTCTTGATGCTTGGTAGGTTGAAGTCTGCTCTCTAGCCACTCCTGTTACTCTGGGTACAGAGGTGCATCCAGTCTTTGGTTGTAGCCTTTCATGTTGGGAGAATAGGAGCAGGTGAAACATCTGCTCTGGACTCTAACCCAACTCTGGAGGTGGGGCAGAGAGTGAGAGAAAGAACATGTGGGTAGGTGCAGGAGGCGTGTCTGGTGTGTGTTTATGTGTCTGTGTATTTGCCATTCTTTCTGGGGAAGATGGTGAGAATCCTTTCAGTGCTCCCTTAAATGCTGTTTCCATGTGTTGCTTAAATTTTGAAATACACTTGATGAGAAAATATCTGTAGAAAAAGGAATTTCAAGTAATGCTGATATAGTATGTGAGCAAATGAAGGTCTGTGGGGGACCACTTCAGCCTGTGTAATGTGTATTGGAATACTGAAATCTGACATCTGTTAGCTCTGTTTCACCTTTGTTAGTCTGCACTGACTTAACTGCTTTACAGTCATGCACTGGAGGTCCTCTGGAGTTTTGTTTTTTTGAGAAGTTCAGTTGTTCAGAAATCTGCATTCATCCTTGTGCTGTGTTCATTGTTGCTGATTGAAGCAGTGCCACCTGTGCTTCTGACAAGGAAATCTATGGGTGGCATTAACATTACACTCATTTACAGCAGAATAGACTACTGATATGTGCTCTGTAGCAGAAATCTGCTTTCAGTAGAGGAAATCAAAATACCCGTAGGTTCACACATAATTAGAAGGTTACAAACAGGTGGTAAGCTTCTTTGAAGCCCTGTCATTACATCTTACCTGTGAGCGCTTTACTGCTAGTTTTAGCTAGGGATTATTTTGTGTGCCAAGTTAGTAGGTGTAGGTGCATTCATTTACTTTAATGCATTCTGAACTGCTTTTGGCAGGTTATTAGGTGATTTAATATTAGGTTATATGAGCAGAGGATGTTGGTTCGTTAATGTACAACTGACTGTGCATATAGTGTGCACATAGAATATTTTGTGGCATCATACCTAAAGACTGCTTAGGTATGTCTGTATTGCACAACTCTAATTTCCCTGGAGAATGTACACACATACTGTAAGCACTGGATGAGTTGCACTTGTCCTTGGAGCAAAGTACCCTAAAGAAAAGGGAGAGCTGTTAACTAAAACAGGGAAATGAGCAGAAAGAAAACCCCAGAGAAACTGCAACAGAAACATAATCTAACATATTGGAGTAGTTTTCACATCAAGAAATTAATTTCACAACAAGAAGTTAATTTCAACCACTACCTCCTATTTGTTTTTGAGGGCCTGAGTACCTGCATAAAAGCTGGGTAGAAAAGTTAGAAAGTAATAATGAAGTTTACAAGCCTTTTTCAGGGCTTTGTATAGGTTTTTGGGTTTTTTGATACCCTTAAGGGAAAGCAATTTATTAAATGGGCAAAAGGAAGAAAATATGAGTTTGTGAAAGTTTAAACAGTATACAAAATTTATTAAAAATTAAATATTAACAGGAAAATTAAGCCCCAGAGAGGTTTATTTGATTTTACTAGTGACTTCCTAGTAACTGAGAAATAAGAAAAGTTTGTCTTCTGGTTTATTATGGGACCATTTCAAAAATCTGAAAAAATGGACTATTCAAATCTTTCATTGAGGACAGCTTTCTTTACTTCTTCAAGTCTGCATTGCTTTTGAAAGTGGTGTGTTATGGGTTTTTTTGATCAGAGAAGATGCTGAATTGAATGTAAAAAGCCACCATAAATTTGCAACTTGTTTTAGTAATGGTAACATTTAGGTATAATGCCTTTTTTCTTTTTTTTTTCTGAGCAAAGTAAGTCTAAAAGACAAACACAAGTTAAACTCTCTAACTGCTTTCTTTATGTCAATCCATCATTCTCTATTGACTTTCTAAACCACCTGCCTGGTAGGGTTGTGAAGTTTTAGTATCTCTTGTACTCAGATGTGCTGAGCCAATGATTAATTATACCCCATAGGGAGGAATCAAAATTGAGTAAAAAATATAGGAAATAGCTCAAGAGGAGAAAGATGTTGTATGTGTGCCTCTTAGAAGGAGGAAATTAAAACTTCAGAGCTGTTGTCTTTCTTCCAGTTTGTGACCTTCTGAGCAGATGTAATGTGATTTCCTTATGAGTAGCTGTGTAAGATTTGTCGTCACCATGTTGAAAAGTCCAGGCATCTTTATGCCTGGATCAGGATGCTGAAAGTGATTTTTGACACACATAAATGTAATGATGATGGTTTGGGTTGAAAACGACCTTAAAGATCATCTAGTTCCATATCCCCTGCTATGAACAGAGACACCTTCCTCTAGACCAGGTTACTTAGAGCCCTGTCCTGCCTGCTCTTGAACACTGTCAAGGGTCAGGCACCCACAGCTTCACTGGGCAGCCTGTGCCAGTGCCTCTCCACTCTCACAATAAAGAATTTTTTTCCTAAGATCTGATCTAAAACTGCAGTCTTTCAGTTTGAAGCCATTCCCCTTGGCCTGTGACTACATCCTCTTGTAAAAATCCCTCTCCAGCTCTTTCATAACCTCCTTCTGGTACTAGGAGGTGCTCTAAAGTCTCCCAGAACCTTCTCTTCTCCAGGCTGAACAGCCCCAACTCTCAGCTTGCCTTCATAGGAGAGGTGCTCTGTCCTGTGACATTGTTAGTGACCCTCCTTTGGACTTGTTCCAACAAATTCATGTCTTTCTTGTGTTGGGGGTCCCAGAGCTGAACTCTTATATGGTATCTCACAAGAGCAATATGATGGAGCAGAATCCCTTCCCATGCCCTGCTGGCCAGATTCATGGGCTGCAAGTGTGCACTGCCAGCTCATGTTGAGTTTCCCATCCAACAACACCCACCAAGTCCTTTTCCTCAGAGTACTCTGTGTCCATTCTCTGCCCACCTTGTATTTGTGTTTAGAATTGCCCAGCTGCAGGACTTTGCACTTGACCTTGTTGAACTTCTTGAGGTTTGTACAGGTTCACCTCTCATACCTGTCAAGCTCCCTCTGTAAGGCATCCCTTCCCTCCAGTGTGATGATCACATCATACCGGTTAGTGTCACTGGCAAACTTGCTACAGACTTGATGCAGTCAATACTACTGTCTAAATGCCTTCTCCATGTCCTGGATAGCCAGGTCTTCTATATCCTGTATCCCTCCTGAGAGGACCCTCATTTTCCCAAGTCTGTCCTTGGTCGCTGACATAACTGAAGAACCTTTTTTTTCTTACCCTTGATGTCCTTTGCCAAATATATTTCTGCCCGTGCTTTAGCTTTCCTAACAATCTCCCTGGCTCTTTGGACAATTGCTCTGTATTCCTCCCAGACTACTTTTCCTTGCTTACACCCTCTGTAAGCTACCTGTTTAAGTTCCTCCAGGAGCCACTTGTCCATCTATGCAGGCTTCTCAGTTTTCTTTCTTGATTTCCTCTTTGTAGGGATGCATTGCACTTCAACTGGAAGGACAGCTTTTCAAACATCCAGCTGTCTTGGGCTGCTCTTCCCTCCACAGTTCTATTCCATAGCACTCTACTAATGAAGATACTTGAAGGTGCCAAGCTCTGCTCTCTTGTAGTCCAGAGTAGTGATCTTGCCACACTCCTCACTGCCCCAAGGACCCTAAAATTTGCTGCTTCATGATCACTGCAGACGAGGCTGCCCTTGAGCTTCACATTCACCAGCCCCTCCTTGTTGGTCCAGCACAAGGTTCAGTACAGCACCTCTGCTTGTTGACTCTTCTGGCAGCTGTCATCCTCAGTGTGTGCTAGGAACCTCCTGGTTTGCCTGTGCCCTGCGGTGCTGTTCCTTCATCTTTTTAATCTTTGGCTTTTGGAATGGTCAGTGTTTCAGTTTGATTGAAAAAGGAAAAAGAAGCAAAAATAAATGTATCACTGTGTGATTATTGTGTATTCTGGAGCCAGGTGATAACGGTATTGGGGTGGGGAAGAGCTTTATAAAACTCCCTGAATAACAACTATGCATTTTTCCCTGTTCCATAGTGAATATCGAGCAGAATTTGTAATAGGCTGCCTGTTTGATGAACTTTGGATTTGCTTCAGATGAGAGGTTTCTGAAGCAGTTTCTATTTCTTTCTTCAGGGCGTGCATTCCTGAGCACAGGCTCTTGCATTCCAGGTGCCTTAAGCTTTGCTGAGCCTGCCGCTGCATCACCCCGTGGCGAGGCTCCCGACCCCAGCCCCAGCCATGATGTCAGCGGGATGTGTTAAGGGAAACAACGTCGTTCTCATCCGGGAAGCTAACTGCTTCTTTGGAAAGATGATCATCTGCCTTCAGCTTAAGCTACTGCAGTCTTTTGGTGTTCCCTGGGCTCTGCCTTAGCGAAACTGAAAGTAGCTGGTAACAATAAATGTATCCCCACCTGGAAAAACAAATTACAGTGTTTGTATATGACTGCCCTCCTGCATTACCGATCAAGTCAAGATTTTGAATAGTGAGACGTTGAATTACCTTTAACAGATATCTGCTGGGACCTTACTGATGATTTTCTTCTCTAAGAAATTTTGCACATTAAGCAATTGTTTGTATTATTTGGAAAGTATGTTCAGAATGCATCAGAACCACAGTTTTCTGTATTCAATATTCAAGCAGTATGCAAAACCTGGTTTGATTGTCTTCTTAATATGCCAAGTCTGTTTATGATCATTTAGAAAATTATTTCCTTTTAACTGAAACAGCCAAAAAGCACCACACCTTCAATTAACTGCACCATAGGAAAACTCATAGTGGGTGTATAAGATGAATGAAAAAGGAGACAATGGAACACAAGTTCCAGAGTATAGTTTTACTTGAAAGTAGCATCTTCTCTGCCATACACATTTTCTGGAATAGAATAAAGTATTGTATCTTTAAAGCTTGGCATGTTTTTTTGGTCTTATGTATTGAACTGGAGCTTTATGGAGCAGTAAGAAGATCTTGTGGGTCACAAAAGCAGGAAATTACTTCAGAAGATGCTGTATTCAGAGAATAACCTTTTTTTTTAAATTTGTTTGTGAAAGAATAACATAAATTGTAATCCAGGTTACTATAGAATCACTTCTTTTAGGAATGCTAGGAAGTAGATGTGGTTTAAACTATTTTAATAATGCAATGTTGGTATGGTAGCCATTTTTAAACTATCNAATAATTTTAAAAAAATTAAATTAAATAAAATAATAAAATACAAGGACATAGCTTGTTTTTTAAGAGTGTGAGTAAGACTGGTTTGGTACCATTTCCTGTCTCAGAATAACTTATCTTGTGCAAATATTACTGACCAACTGATGCTTTATATTTCTGAGAAAGCTAAACACAAAATGTTGTAGGAGATATTAAGGTAAATTTTTCATTGTTTTGAAAATATATCATGGTTTAAATTACCATTTTAAAGATTTTATCTTAGGTACAGAGAGCAAAAATGTTTTTCATAAAGTAAGGCTAGGATTAGGGAAAGACTGAATAATTCGACTGCAAATAGTATGTGTATTCTACTTTATTGTTATCTGAGGAAAAATCCTGAGACTATTTAAACTATGCATTGTAGTGATAGCTTGAGCAATAGTAAGTTAAATATGAAGTCTTGTAAGTTGTCTTCTTTGGACGAAAACTGTGTATTTCAGGGCTTATTTCTTTCATTTTGTAAAATTTCCAGAGCTGAAAAGAAAAAAATACCTACAGTAATCAATTATCAAAAATATAATAACAAAAACTTACTACTATTAAGAACATTAAAATAATAATAATGATCATAGTAATAATATTTATAATAATAATGTAATCTTTCACCTTAAGGTACTTTTTTCATTGAAGAAAACTTCTAGACAAATGTATATGAAAAACTTAATGTTTAATATCAAGCAAACATATTTATAGTACTGTATCAATCATATGGTGGGCACAAATGCTTTCTAAGCAAGATTTTACTCTTTACAGCAGGAAGTCATCAATGGTTGGTTTTTTTTTTACTTATTTAGAAAATAAATGCTAAACTTCATGATGGAGTGTGTCAGCATTGCAAAGGTATCCTGGAATGGCGAGTAAAATTCAGAAAGTACAAACTACTGACAGCACCTAAAAAATGGTGAGTGAAGGTACTTTTTGTTAATTGTTGAGTGCATATTTTGTGAGCTTTGGGAAATATTCTGACTTTGGAAACTCAAAAGAAGAAGCTGCTATTATGCAACATTTTTCAAATGTGGAGTCTGCAATGACAACATATAGGCAATGTTAATTGTCTAATTCATAAGTCTTATACCTTAAACTTTTGAAAAGAAGACATAGAGGAATAGCAACTGCTTCCCTCTTTGCTGTTAAAACTGGCTGAACTGTGGACCTGTGAGTTTTCAAGACCATCCACTGATGTCCTCTTGAACAAAAAGTCAAACCTGAACTTGTAACATGATTTTCTGAGGTCTTGTTTCACCTCTGTATTAGAGAGATCTGCACATCTCTTGACTTCTGTCCTTTTCTAATGTTTGCAATACATGCATTTCATTACCTCTTAGCATGTTTGCTTCTTTTCTGTAAGAAACTTCAATCCTAGGTAGTAAATGTTGGCTTTGTTTGCATAGAGTTCTGTATTACTTGTTTTTGTATAAATGTGTAACGAAGATGACAAATATTTTAGCCTATCACAAACACATAAATTATTTTAGTTTTCTGAAGTAGATGCTCTCTGCTTCCTTCTTGTTTGCTCAGTTGCAGAGGTCCTCACCTCCTGTGCTAGCAGACACAGACAGCAATGAAACACAGAAGTTAGAGAAACCGCAGCTGGGCTGTGGTGCACAATGCAGCCAGGTTTGTCACAGTAGTTTGTATTTTGGTGTTAGTAATCAGTTTCACCCTGTTGTGTAAAAAATTAATTATTAGGTAGAAGGCTTGCTGAATAGAAAATAAGCATTCTGTGTTCTGTGCACCACAGATGAAGTTGGGTTTTGTGGGTTTTTAATTAATTCTCAAATAACTATGTGTGTCCTGGTTTGGTTGGTTTTTTTCTTTTCCCCAAAGGGAAGAAAGCAGGCAACAACCCTGTGTAAATCAGGGAAGCATTGGATGTAGAAAAAGTGACATTGTAGAACAGCAGTTTATAGCAGAATATGTGATCTTCTCCCTCATATTTTTGAACGAGGAAGTTGTGCTTCCGAGCATTCTAGCTTTATAGGGGAAGATTTCTAGGCCAGCAGTACCATGGCTAGGTGAGCCATTGTTCTGAAAGGACAACACTATGAAGTTTTTCAACAGATGAAGCTTCCGGGTGAAGTAAAAATATAATATACATTAAAAATGTGACAATTTAAAAAAAAAAGAGAATGCTTTGTATCACAGAAAATGGGGATGGAGGATTTCTCTGTGTCTCAACTTATTTTTAGGTTTTAACATTTTTAAAATTATAAGTGCTGGTACAACCACAAGTTTTCCCTACTTTACTTCTATTTCAAGTATATAATTATTAGAAGTTAAACTATTTTTTAAAAAATATATAAATCTACCTTGCATTGGTAGTACCCCTGTTTAGTATGACATGTCTGGGAAGAAATTCCAAGGGCATGAGAAGCAAGAAAATTGCTTTTAAGACAGCAGCATTATATGAGGTATGTTGTTCTGGGTTATATTCTCCAGATACACAAGGCTTTAGGAATGTCAGCTGAATGGTAAGCCACAGAATTTTGAAAATAGCTAAATCTTCAGAACATCATCATATTTTGGAAAATATTACCCCAAGCCTCCTTAGGTTGAGTGTGTTGAGAATACTGTTCCACACAAGCTTGGGTTCACAGAAAAAAAAATCTACCACTGACTCAGTTTATACTCTGAGAAGTTCAAGAGGAAGCCATTGCAGTTTTTGAACTGAAAGCTTTTTAGTTGTAAAGTCCATGTGCTGCTTTTATCTTTAACTAGAAGTTACACAATTTGAAAGTAAAAACTACCTACTGAAATGAATGGAAATGTTTATTTTCGTAACTTATATATAGAATTCTTTATTTCATGTTTCTTTTTCTGTACTTGTTTTGGTAATTCTTCCTGAGATAAGTAAAGGATGGGGCTGAACAGCAATGGTTTTGATAGTGCTACTTGATTAAACACCAACTGTTCAATTTGAAACTTGCCTCAAATGTGTTGTTCCTCTTTTGTAGAGTGTTTATTCCTCTTTTGTACAGTGTATTTGAACAGAGAATGTTTAGTAAGTGTCCACAATACTTTTTAAAACTTATTCTCTTTCTCTTCACAGTGTGAAGTGCCTCCAGAAGACTGTAAAAGATCCTTATCATATTATTTGTCGACCATGTGCTGGTAAACTAGAAATTTGTGCTAAGTGTGGGAAAGAAGAAGAAATAGTAATTCCGTAAGTAGCTCATAGAGTACCTAGTTTCAGTCCTGTACTGATAATTCCCCTTGCAATAAGCCTTGTTTGGAAACTGCCAAGAAGCTGTTGTATTTTATGCCATATTCTCAAGAATCCCGTCATAAATAAGTAGGAGTAGTTTTCCTCACTTTCTTCTGAAGAAACTGGGGGTGACATGCTTATTGATGTTAGTGGGGCTGAGACAAAAAAAGTCCCACTTGGATAAGACATTTTAACACTGATGGGTAAATTGTGTATCTTCTTAACAAAGCACTTCAAAATGTGTTTTGATGTAGAGCATCATAAAATATGCACAAGCCACTTCACTGTTTGCATTTTGTCTTCCACTTAATGATTCTGTTACTAGTGAGCAGAAGAACTAAACAAGGACTGATAATGAGCACGGTTATCACAATACATTTTATCAGGCTTTTGGCTTTTTTACTAGTGTTCTTTATTGAGCATGATACATAAAACATTTATTTACTTGTTTGTGACAACAGTCCAGCAGTTGTTTACTTGGTCAAGCTGTTCAAATATTTATTTTTCTTTCTTTACAGTTTCTTCTGTACTAAATACTTGTTTATGCATACTTTACTGTGTTTTCTATCCTTCCTATTTAGTGTGAAGTAACTTTAGGGACTTTATTGCCCCTTTCCTTTTTCTTCCCACCTCCTGCCATCTTCCATCCTATACTGGGATGGAATGCTGGGAGGGTACTCTATCCTCCATCCCATTCTTGTTTAAATTCCAGAAGTGGGTGGTGATAATATCCCTCTTGCTTTCTACAGGATTGCTAAAGGACAAGACAGAACTGAGAGTGAGACTTATAAAAATGGCCAAGAGAGCAGTAAATTGAAGGATGAGCTGGATTTTGATATGAATTTTAGTACTGCAGACAGTGAGGAAGATTCTGATGTGCTTGAAGAACGATTTAAAAATATGAATTTTTAAACAACACAGATCTAAAAGATTGTATTTATGCAAGAGATTATATGCAATCAAAAATGATAAACCAATGCTTGCCTTAAACTGCTTCACACCCTGATTGTATGTAAATGTTGTTATTCTGTAGATGATGCAGGTTTATTAATGTGTATTAATACACATTTTTGTGTATTAGAAACAAAACTTCTTTGAAAATTTTCGTAAATTCTGTCTATAAGCATAGTTATTTATTGCATACATATAACAACTTTCTGTTTTTATGGAATAAAGCCTCTTTGTGTAATTGTTCAAATTTCAGTGTTATGTGACTATTGGAAGTATTATTGCTACCTAGAAATCTACATGAAAGTCGAGAATAAACAGATTGGAAGAGCTAAAGCAGCTGTAATGAAGAACTTCCTTCTTCTGAAGGAAGAGCTTGCAGCATTCTGTCCATGAGTTTCCAAATGGGGCCTTACCCTTATTCCTGGGGGTTTTGGTTCTCTTTTTTTTTTTTTCCCTCACTAAAAAGAAAAAAGTGCATAAATGCCATCACCAGTACAGTTCATGAACAGTTATAGGTTATTTATCTTGTATAAATGTGCATTACAGATTTGTGACCTTATTGCTACCAATATTTTGTAAACAGACTTCGTTTTTTTGCAGACTTTAGAATTTCTCATAACTGGTCTCACACTTTCTTTTCATTTTCAGAATTCAGAGATTCATCTGGATCTGAGGTAGTTTTCTCTGACATGAAAAGACTTGCATAGTGGCATGATGCTTATAGAGTTACTCCCTTCCCAGTTTCTCCTCCAGTGTTGATTAAGCTGTACAAAGAACTTAACTGAAGCTGCAATAACTATCTTTACAGGATTCAAGATGGTTTGATTTCTTCTGTACTGTCTTCTTACTCTTTACATTTAACTGACAGTATATATATATACATTAACCTGCGACAATATGCTATGCCACATCTGCTTTGATGCTTTGCCTGATTTGCAATACTGAGCATGGAAAACCTTGATTTTCAAACTACATTTTTCAAATGCTCTATGAGGAAATTCAGCTCTGAGATTGTTACCCATCTCTGCCTTGGAATGAAGGAAATACTGAAACTTAATCCTTTGGGTGCCGGTAAGCACCGTATGTCTGTCCTCTCAAGCTGGAAAACACCAAAGGTGTTTAGTGGCAGAAAAGAAGGTTGTCAGGTGTGTTCAGAAGTGTTGGATCTGAAGGTCACGTTTCACTGACAGATAAGTTGTCCCAACGGGATAGCAGTGACATCTGACTTAGTGTCACATGTGTTGTCCTGTCGGTTGACGTCAACAAGGGCAGAGTAAACAAGGAATATACCAGGCACACGCTGCAGATGACCATGTAGGAGGGTGGGTAGAAGGAAGTTAATAAGTAATCTGGATTTTGCTGCAGAAAGGATCTCTGAAGGGGAAACCATGACTGTCACTAAAAGTGAACTTGGCCTTTGAAAATGACATGTGTATAGGAAATATTCTTCCACTTGGAAAAATTTATAATGGCCTTGTCCTTTGTCGAAAGCTGAGAGGAAATCCTGGAATGATAGGAAAACATGTAGTGGAACTGGCAGGAGCTGTATAATGAGAAAATAAGGGGAAGAGTTATCTTCTCATGTTGGTGACACAACCTGTCAGTACCAGGAGTGAGCAGAGCAATAGAGATAAACGTGTGGCAATACAGCACAAAAATGTTTGTACAGAGGGAAAAGTCCTCTGAAGTCTTCATGTCACATTCCTGATGCTCTGTTCAGAGCTGGTACTGGAGCTGATGAAACTTTGCTGTGGTTGAGCGCAGGTACAGTGGTGGCTGGCTAGTGTTAGTCCAGCCTATCTGAGGACAGTTTTTGGTTCTGGCAAGCCTTCTGTCTTTGGTTGTAATAGTGGCTAAAGCATATACTGCTGAAAATAATTTAACATGCTGGTTGTGAGTCAGCTTACAAAATGACAGCTTCACAAGGGAAAAGGAGTTTGTATTTTACTGAAGACACTCCTAACATGAGTAAAAGGAACAATTGTAATTTTCTTGTTTAATTCTGGCTGAAGATTAGGATATATTTGCAGTTGCATTAAGCTATTATAACTCACATTATAAGAGTTCTGAATATCAGGGATGTGGTTTTCTTGTCTCTTTTTGAGGAACTTATTGAACAGAGGATAATGCAGGAGTAGGACCCCTTTAAATGCTGATCTTCTGTAAAATCATATAGAAATGAGAAAAAAGAAAGGAGATCAGAAATCAAAATATTTTTGAGATCTTCAGGGTAGTCATATAAAGGGAATGATTTTTGGTGGTTTTAATTGAGATTTTGAAACCCTTTTTCCTCTTCTTTCACAAATAATAATGAATTTGTGTCTATAAGCTTTAGAGGAAATAAATATACCATTGTGCCTGCAGAGTATTGAGATGCAGTTTAAACAGTGTGACTGATCAGGGGTTTCAGGATTTTTCTGGACCTTGCAGTGCCTCACCAAACACATTACTGAAGAAGAAAATGATAGATATGTTAATTAGTCATTTGAAGAATACTTGATGCATCACTAGAGATGCAGTGATGTTGCTGACAGTTGAGTTCCTGTTACCAGAGTGCCCTTGGGAGTGTCATTTGGCATGATTCAACACTGAAGTAATTAATCAGTGGACTGCTGGTATGTGTGAGACAGGCATGCCAGATGATTCTTACTCCACAAGGGGAAATGATCATCATAGGCTTGAGCTGCCAGAACTCAACATGGTTGGTTCGTACACATTTCTGGAAGTCAAGTTGTCATGTATAAGGATGTCTTAAGACCTGGGTTCAGTGCAGTATGAGGAGAGTCTGATATGGACACAGTACTACCTCCTAGAATAATTCCTTAACAATCTTCCCTGCTGTCATGGGTTGCAGTGTAAAATATAATCATAGGTGTGTTATTCTATTACCATCCTTTGGAACTGGGATGGGGGGTAGTGATGTAATCTTCTGTTGATAAGACAGCTGATAAGAAACCATCAAGAGCAGTTTCCTTATCTTTTCCATGATCCATCCTCCCTCCAGGGATAGGTCTTCTGCTAATGGGCCATTGAGTCCACTGATAAACTTCCATCATCCCATTGGGAAATGCTCCAGCTGGGGGTGGGGGGGGAACAAAGCCCTGCTACCTGGGTAAAAACCTGAGACTTGGAACACCAAGGCAGCCTTTTCCATTGCACTCCCAGAGGAAGAACAGGCCCATCCATCACCACTGGACCTTCAGTGGAGGGCTGCACCTTTTCTCCAGGATCACTGTTTTGACAGAGCCACAACTGCTACTCCAGGAGGACTGCAGCCATCATTGCAACGGGACTGCTGCCAACACCCTGACCAACAGGGTGTCAGGTTGTATTCTGACTCTGTCAGTAGTTTTCTTTTTCCTTATTGCATGTATTTTGTTTCCTTTTTGTTTTATTTTCCCTTTTTCTAATAAATTGTATTTCTGACTTGGACTGTCTTACTGATTTTGCTTTTCAAACCAGAAGACCTGCCAAAGTTCACAGGCATCTCTGAGACATCCTATCATCAAATGTTCTGAAGGATCGGGTAATGCAAAAAACATTGCCTATGATTTACTTCCAGTTTTGCATGGGCTGGGCTCTTCTTGTTTTGGCTACTGGTTAATCTGTATTCCTCTAAAATACTGTAATAATACCAACCTCTGAAGGTTTATAGGACTGCCAGTTAATTAAGAAAAGTACAGCTTGCTTTCCCCCTATAATGGGCATGTACTTGGATGTTGAGATGTAAATCATAGCATTAGCAATGAAAATAGAAGAAAATATAGCAGGTCATCAAATGCGAGCCACCTTGTAAACTTCTAGTCCTGCAATTATGTATGTTTTCTTCGGGAGTTCTCATAAGTAAATGTGTGCTAGTAGAAAATGCAAAACTAAGTGCTTATTGGAAGCATCAGCCTGACTTGCGGAGTTAATGACCTTTGTAAGTGACACGGAGAGATGCTTTTCATTATCAGATGTTTAGGGAGCTGCTCACGAAAACTGCCTGCATTTCCACTTAATTCTCCTCCCTACCTTTCATCTGAAAGATAATACAATTCAAGACTCCTAGTGAAAAAGAAGGTATGAACTCTGCATACGTGCTCATCACATACAGTAAGTTTGTAAAGTAGGATTCCTAACTTTGAAGCAGTTGAATTGAGCTCTTTAGCTTGATAACACATTTGCAGACAAATCACCTTTAACAGACTAGAAATAAAATATTTGGCTTATTTCAGGTAGCACATTTTTTTCTATTTAAAAATCCTAAAATAGTTAAGATGAAATCAAATATTATTTATTTTTTTTCCCTGAAGTCAATGAGAAAACACCTATCTGTGATATTAGGGGTATTAGTTATAATTCAGTCATCAATAATAAGCTTGAATTTGCGGATATGAAAACAGGAGCCAAAGGCCTTAAGATTTTACCTAAATCTCCCCTTGCATTTGCCTCTGACATAACTTCAGAAAGCCAAATTGATGTACTCTTATAAGTGCTTTGGAAACAGTACCAAATATTTTTATACTTTAATAATTTTTGTGGCTTTATATGCAAAACCAGAAGAGGCTTATTCCTGTTACAGGATGGCAGCATGTCTTCGTTTGAAGACAGGTATGCCTGCTAGCAAAAGCAGGAGTCTTTGTCTTGCAATGGAGAAAGTAAACTTCCTCCCTCCAAATTGCTATACTTTTGGAATTAAAGGGGATCCCAGGCAAAGAATTTGGTATAAGAATAACAGTTCTTTACTAATGAGTCTAACAAGATGAACAAAATAACAATAACTATAGTATTTGCACCAGAGTTAGAATACTGTCAGTTTTCTCCAATGCTGGCACCTCTCCGGGGGGAGGGGCGAGCAGTGGTCCTGAGGGAGGAGATGAATCCAAAGCTCAGCAGCAGGGGTTGAAGCTGTAGGAAACATCCTGGCAGGCAGGAGAAACGGTGTGGAGAAACCCAGAGCAAAACAGAATCAGCTGTGGATGCAGGGCAATGGGGCAGCAGCTCCGGGCAGGACAGGGAGAGGGATCNACAAGATGAACAAAATAACAATAACTATAGTATTTGCACCAGAGTTAGAATACTGTCAGTTTTCTCCAATGCTGGCACCTCTCCGGGGGGAGGGGCGAGCAGTGGTCCTGAGGGAGGAGATGAATCCAAAGCTCAGCAGCAGGGGTTGAAGCTGTAGGAAACATCCTGGCAGGCAGGAGAAACGGTGTGGAGAAACCCAGAGCAAAACAGAATCAGCTGTGGATGCAGGGCAATGGGGCAGCAGCTCCGGGCAGGACAGGGAGAGGGATCAATTCCTGAGGGACCCACGAAAGTCACTCTGAGCTCAGCTCCACGTGAAGTCTGGTCAGATCTCCCCGGAGTCATGGACTGAACTCCTCAATTCTTTCTGAGCCCCCAAGAGAGGTGTAGTCTGTGCCACCCTCTCTCTGACAGTCACCCCCTTTGTCTCTTCCAAGATCCAGCAATCAGCTTCCTAGCAACTCTTTCGGGAAAAAATTCTACAAGAAAGCAACCCAGTCCCCAACATAGCACTCACTTGAAATCTCTCTTTTTAGGACATCTTAGGTTTTTGGACCTCAAGACTCTAATGTCTTTTCTTGCACTTGCAGTTTCCCTAATCTTGCGTGAGCAAGTATGACACCATGTGTCAAACTATCTATGAAAAGTATCTATGTTTAATTATACTACATGTATCAGCAGTGAAACTTGTAGCATTTATTGAATAATGCGTAGTGGCAAAGATACATGTGTAACAGTTTGAATTTTTTTTTTTTTTTCCCTCTTAGAGCTTGTCTCCTGACTATTATGTTCCTTTTATGGTTATTTCGTATCCTTTTCCCAGAGCCACTGTGCTGTGGAAATTTCTAGCCGGCATGAGAGCTGCTACAGCCTCTGGCTATCAGCAACAATGTATTACTCCAGGTTATTCTCTGTAGAAAGAACAGAATTGATGCCAGACCCATAAAATAAACTACCCTGTTTTGTGGATCCACCTTGGACACGAACTGTGTGGGCTTCATCAGACCAGGGGAAGCTGATAAATCAACTTCTCAGAAAGAACAACCCCATAGCACCCCCACTAGCAAAACCTTGCTGTGCAAACCCAATGCAAAGTAGTAACATTTGTGAGATGTATGTGAAGTGAAATAAAGCCATGTCATATCCAAGGAAAAGTAAGCCACATAAAACCATACAACTTCTATTCTTCTAAATAGCAGGTTTACTATTGCCTACATGACAAAGATTTTAAAAGTCTCTCTGGAAATGGCTAATATTTCATTCTCCAATGAAAATAACTCTTCAGTAGCAGCTTAGTCTTTCTGACAATAAGTAAGTGATGGAACCCCCCCAGAATGGAACAAGCTTTTACCCACAATACTTAGAGAAAAGTCACAATACAATCTTTTTGTTATAAGACTAATCTTATGCTTTAAAAAGATCACAAGGAATTTGCCTAGAAATCGTCTAGAAAGACTCAAGCTGTGTTGCCATAATCTTCCCATTTTGGGAAATTGTTGCTTTAAGTTTTAAGCTGTCCCAAAACTATGCAGCGACCAGAACCTCAGAGCTATGGTTTTTACTGTGTTTCAATGGGAAGTTTTCCTTTATTTCCAGTTTTTGTATTATCTTGAGTTGCATTTGGGTATTAGTAGTTCTGGCATAGTGAAATCTCCTTTCAAGAAAGAATTGCATTTTGGATCACTGCATCTGGCTAGTTGCTTCTTCCTCATCCTCATGACTGCATCTGAGGTCTACAGAGTCCAAGTACAAGTACTGGCTGTCTGTATTACTTCAAAAAATCACATTAGCACCTGACTGCTTGTGAACCCCTTCCCCCCCCCTTAACAAAAAAAAAACCCACAAAAAAAACAAAACAAAACAAAACAACCCAAACAAGCCCAAAACGAAACAAAAACCCAATAACAACAACATCCCATCTCCTCTGCTGTAGCACTTACTCAGGACGCTCTCAGAATGAAACCTCTTTGGCATTCTTGTCCCTTGCTACTAATGTGTGCTATTAATGAGAACAGTGTGTGGTTCTAAAGGAAAGGTAATGCATATGCTTTAGTTTATAAACAGACAGAAGAGCCTCTGTAAAATATCTGATGGTGTCAAGAGAAGTTGTCCAGCCAAGCTTGTCCAAAATGCCATTTAGGGGAAGAGGATGGGGGGAAGGTGGGAAGAATCTGAAGAGAGTGTGGCAGAAAACAACTTGTGAGTATGGAGGTACAGAAGTTCACACAGTCTGCACCTGCTTCTCTTCATCTCTGCAGTCTTCAGCTGTCACTGTAATGTGCATGGAAATTAGTCCAAATAATAAACCTACAGCTTTATTGTAATTAGCCTGACAACAAGTTGGTGTTTTCTTGCCTCCCAGCATGTCAGCTGAAGTTTCTGGCACTTTCCAGGGAGTGAAATACCTTGTTGCTGTTTGAGACAGCTTCACTTTTGTTGAAATGAAAGTGATTCAAAGGAGACATCACAACGGACTGTATTTACTGTTCAGTATTTCTTCTGGGGCCTAAATGGAAATGATCTAAAAAAGAATGATTTGGATTAAGAATTCCAGTTGTAGAACTGAAGCTAGACCTTCACAGTGACAAAACACAGTTGCCACTACTTTACCTTCACAATTTGATAAACTCTTTAGTGAGATTTTGATTGGATTTTTTGTTTGGTGTTTTTTGGGGGCTTGGGAAGGTGTTTTGGTTTACTTTATATTAAAACATTTTGTTATTAGTGACCCTGTTGAGTGTAGATCTTTTCTTTACAGAACTACTGCTTAATAACCGTGGCTCTGAGTTTTGTTAGTCTGCCACTGGGAAACGTATTGTGGCTCAACCTGGGGCAGCAGTCAAGCCCCAGGTAGCTGCTTACTCACTGCCCCACCTGCAGGACTGCGAGAGAATCAGAAGGGGAAGGGCTAGGAAACTCTGGGTTGAGATAAAGACAACTTGATTGGGAAAACAAAACTTACACACACGAGCAAAGCCAAGGGATTAATTGACTGCTCCCCACAGGCAGGCAGGTGTTCAGCCTTCTTCAAGAGGGCAGGGCCCCGTCACATGCAGTGGTAACTTGGGAAGACAAACATCATTATGTCAAATGTCCCTCCATTCCTCTTCCTCTCCCCACATTATATACTGAGGTGATGATCTGGAATATCCCTTTGGTCAGCTTGAGTCACCTGTTCTGGCTCTATTCCCTCCCAGCCTCCCATGCACCCCTACCTTGCCACTGTGGCAGCACTAAGGGCAGAAAAGGCCTTGGCTCTATGTAAGCTCTGCTCAGAAATAACAATCACCTTGGTATTATGAACCCTCTGTTCAAACCCAAAACAGCCCCATGACAGCCACTGTGAAGAAAATTAACTCTACCTCTGCAGAAACCAGGACAGAATGTTGTGCTCCTTCCTAAAGGTAAATGGTGTTACAAGGGAACTTGATTTACTGGTCTTGAGTAAACTACACTGGTAGTTAAATATGTCTTCCCTAATTGATTTGACATCAAGATAGCCCCGTGGGCTTCATGTGGGACATACTTTAAAGAAAAACTGGGTTCGCATTTTTTCATTAACATTTAAAGGACTGCTTTGCTGTCTCGTTGTAGAGAAGGCCCCAAAATTTGTGTGACAGTTGTTGCTCCAGAGTATAAGGCATACATTAATCATCTAGAGTAGATGAACGATGCCACAGAACAAGCTTCTTTTTTTTTTTTTTTTCTCCCACTTAGTAAATGTGGAACGAAGAAAGCTGTGCTGAAAAAAACCCTTGCGTTTGCTAATTGGAACATTTCTTTGTCAGTGCCAAAGTACAAGCTTTTCTGCTGCTGCTTTTACCGACGTTTCTCTCTCGAAACATCTACCTTGCAACACCAGGTGTCACTGTAACAAAGTGAAAAAGTTTGCTCGCAGGTTAGCGTCAGGCCGCTCCGTGATACACCAGGTTGTGTTTCTCGAAAGGGCCTTGTTTCCATTTCCCAGAGCTGGCTGACCAGCTTTTATCTCGCAGGGATGCGGCTCTCCTTGATCTGAGCACTGAGCTGCGACCCAGACCATCTACAATTCTAGCAAGCTTCTGACGGGAGGAGGGTGGGATCAAGGACAGACACCTGAGCTGGAAATCGTGCTTTTAATGTGAAGTTTGTGTTTGGAGAAAGCTTAAAAGGCTATACTTCCCAGCCTGGCCAACCCACCTGTAGCTGCAGTAGCACAAGTAGGCAAGTGCAGAATTTCCAAAAGAGTTACCAACCTCATACTGTAACATGAATATTTAATTAATTAGGACATACACACACACACAAATAAAAATAAACCCCAAACCAATCAAACAAACAAGTGAACACTGCACAAACACAATAAATTACACAAATCAAAGGGTTACACATAGATTAAGCTTAGCTCATAAATTTCTTCAGAAATCCTGGAGAATCTGGTGTAGAGTTGTTGAGAGAGAAAGAAGCCTGGAAGTGAAAAATATTGCCAGCAAATGGTATTTAAGCACTTTAATAAGAATTGTTATATTCCACGACAGCTTATCAGGAGCACGCCTGAGCAGCTGCTAGTTGAGAGGACATGGAGGTGTGTGCCAGGACCAACACAATTTCTAGTTTTCTCTTTAGTTAGGGAGAAAAAAAACAAAACAAAAGAAACTCATGTAGGTAAAAAAGAGTTAATCTGCCTTCCTGTGATGAATTCCTTCTCAAAAATCACCTGCTCATTTACCATGGTGGACCAGCCATAACTGAGAGTCAAATGTTCACACTGCTTCTTGCTAGCTTCCTTCTCTGCAACATTGTAAAGGCATGGATACTTGTGAGATAATTACAGCTTATTAGAGACAGCAAATTGACACCCAACCCTAACCATAATCCTAACCCTAAAAATAAATAAAAATTAAAAAATGGGTGTCGAGGCAGTGCAAATCAGAAAGAGAAATTCACTTGCCACTTCCAGGAGCCGTGTAGTTGCTACCAGAAGAGCAGGTACTTTGCCACTTGTGGGCTGCTGTGGAGAAAGTCAGCTCCGTGTCAGACAGACCCAACACATCCACATACTGAATGTACTTTCTTAATTGTTTCAGTGTCACAGCAGACTCAAATCTGAGTGTCAAAAATCCAAATTTTTGTACAACTTTCAGTGCAGACCTTTGTTGACATACATGAACAAATTTGTAAGAAACTATATCAACATACACCTGGGGATCCATATGTATCAATCTAATGAAATGTTTGCCTCTCACTAGAAGAAAGTCACTGTGTTCACTAAGGGGTAAAATGGATGATAAGCAGTTCTTTCCTTGAAAGAAAGATTGAACCTGTATTTTAAAGAGAATTAATATCTTCTTTATTACTCAGTAATTGGAAGACTATCAACAAAAAATACCTCTGTGTTGCTGAATATTTAGGATTGGGTTATTTGAAATCATTTGAGCTTGAGAACAGCTGCAGCATTTGAGTTTGTGGCTTGTCTTTTTCTCTTTTAAAGGTTGCTCTATCCCTTCACTTCATGAATCTGTGTGTGTGTGCATGTGCATGCTTGTGTGTGTGTTCTGGAAAATGTTGAGTTTGAGAGTGGTCATGACAGGTACAGTTGTAAGTGCTTAGGAATAAAGACCTGAAAATTATTTATTAGTCACTCCTCCTCAGAGGTTTTCAGCATTTCTTCTTATTTCTTTCACAAATAAATTCAGACTTTGACTGGTGATCTCTAGCAGATAACCATCTGCACGAGAGCATTCAAATCCATGCTGGCATGCTGTTTTATTTAGTATTAAAGGTCTTTATTACTGTAGAGCAGCTTTGTAGAGCGGCACTGCACCAGGTTTCTTTCTGAAGCACTAAAGGACTTTCTGCGACATAGGGAATTGTTCATTTACCTCAGGTGTCCTGTTTTTTGACTATATTAATGTTAATTTTCTTCCTAGTAATTGGTACAGAGCAGTGGTTTGGATTTATGTTTTTGAAAAAAAGAAGAGTTTAAAGGCTTTAATACCAGCCAGCAACTAAGCACCCAGCAGCCACTGGCTCATTCTGCTCTTCCTATTTCTCCTCTTTCCTCCTCACTTTCTAGTGGGATAAGGGAGAAAAGTAGAGTTGAAAAGAAAATGCACAGGTAGAGATAAAGATAGAGTAAAATGTATAGAAAAAGGTAAAGAGAAAAGGAAAACCAAAGCCACTCACACAAGCAAAGAAAAACAAGGGATTAGTTTACTGTTTCCCATGGGCAGGCAGGTGTTTATCTCTCTCCAGCAAACCAGGGCCCCATCACAGGTGATGGTGACTTAGGAAGACAAATGTCATCACTCCAAATGTCCCTCACTTCCTCTTTCTGCCTCCACTCTACACACTCAGCATGATGTCATATGGTGTGAAATATCCCTTTGGTCAGTTGGGGTTCAGCTGTCCTGGTGGTTCCCTTTCCCCAGCCTCCTCTCTAGTTGAGTGGGGTGAGAAGCAGAAAAGAGCATGGTCCTGCATCAAATCCAGACTATATAAAAATCAGCAGGAGTCTCAGTACTAAATCTAATGGTGTCTGGATATTTTCAAATCTCTACTGTCCTAAAGGTAATTACGAATACAAAGCCTTCTGCACTGTAAGCACTCAGATCAAAACTTGCTCCTGCTGAGAAGACCTTGTGGTTCACATGGAATCTCGCTATAATGAGATGATTATCCACAAATATGATATCCTCATTATAGTGACATCCACAAGCATATCCACAAATGCTTGTTTATCCAAACTGGTCACACAGAAGCTGTTTTGAAAAGTTGTTATAGCAATACATATTTCTGATGTGAATTTTTCCTGCTGGAAAGGCCCTTGTACCTAAGGAGGTCTTAAATTTCAAATAAGGTAGATCTGGGAGTAAAATTCTTTTCAGCCCAACAAATTGGTGTAATTCTTGTACATCCCAAAAGTGAATTTTCTGACCCAAATCTTGGGAGCTGAAGAATCCATCTTCCAATGGCATAAGACAAATGGACATGGAGGAGTTTGATAAGACAGCTCCTAGCAATTCTTCTATTTTTCTATACTTTTCTCAGGCAGAACTAAAGATTTCAAACATCCCTCCTCTGCTAACTTGACTCTTTTTTGACTCTGAGGGTATTCTGTGCATTGAAAAAAAATAGATGAAATTTAACAGCATCTGTTAAATCTTCCCTAAATTCCCCCATAATTTTCCATTGCAAACTTAAACGATTTCTATGGTAACAGCAGAAGAGTGTTTCTAAATTTATAACATCATATTGTGGGTGGGCATCAGTGCTTCTCTCTGCTGAAATATATTTGCAATTGAACCATTATAGGTAAAGTCTAAGATTTGCTTAAAACAAATTATGTATTTTTTATTGTTTTACTTTCCAGGGCAGATACAACAGTCAAAAAGCTCATTTTTTTTCACAATTTAGCTCATGAATCACTTGCCTTGGCTGCAGTAAATGTGGTGACTGGATTAACTGCACCAGCAGTGTTCAGGTATCAAGAACTCTTCCTCTATACAACATAGATCAAAAAAGTGTCAAAATCAAAAGTCTGGTCAAAATCATAACTGATGACTTCACCATGGTTAAATAATGAATTACAATAGGAATGTTTATAATTAAAGACCCAATCAAGAGCATGAAATGAAAACATGCTTGAAAGCTACAGCTTTCAGAGTACTGTTCTCATTTAGTAACAGTACTAATATTGAATTAAATGAGGTAAAATTCATATTCTCTATCACAGAAAGAATTTAAGGGTTCTTGACACCTAATCTAGGTAGACATATCCCTAGTGGTTTTTGAAATGGGTAAGGTAATGACTACATCTCTATTAAAAGTTGAAAGTAGGTTTTTTCTGAGGAATATATGAATTTCATCCACAGTGTTTCCTGAATTGCAAAATGCTCTGCAGTAAAAGGTACAAGCCATCATGTAAGTAAATTGTATATGGAACAAAGTAAATTGCCTGGATATGGAACAAGTTGTGTTTTTTAAAGAGATGTAATATAACATTCTAGGAGTTGAATGTTACATTGAAAAAATCTCTTTCTGAAAGCTCCTGCTAGTGTACATGAAGTAACATAGAAATATAGAATCATTTGGGTTGGGAGGGACCTTAAAATCATCTTTTTACAACGCCCCTAACACGGGCAGAAGCACCTTCCTCTCCCAGAACTACTAGCTTTTCCCTCTGAATTAGGAATGAGTGGATGAGAGCTTAAGCAAATGTACAAAAAGAGAGAAATCATGTCCTTTCTTTGGCCAGTAGATAGAAATCAATATGCAGAAATACTATTTTCAATAACATTTTCCTAATCATATTTTTTCAGACACTAATTTCTTTATTAACAGCTTTTTTTCCTCATGCAAAACCAGCTACAAGGTCAAACACATCAATAGAGAAGGCCTAGAAAATATTCCATGCACCACAAAACACTTGCTTTAAGAGCTAAATAGTCCTCTTGGCTTTGTGCTGGCAAACAACTGTAGTTTTAATTCACTTTCTGAAAAATATCAAATCTACTTTTGTAACACCATGAAAAAAAAAAAAAGCCACAACAAACCCACTTTGACTCTGACTTGTTCAGTTCATTTTTTACAATTGCTGCTTGCAGAGTGCAGGAATTAATCACTCTGATTAATGTCTATGGTATTTCATATCAAATACAAGCCTGTTTCTTTGAACAGTTTTACTGAAGTGGGTCCAACTCAGAACACAATATTGTTTCAATAAGGCAGGCCAGTTTAAAGATATAAATAATACATTACCTCCCAGTTTCTGGCTTAGAAGCAAGTAACCATGGCGACTAGAAAAGCTTAACTTCTGTACAGATTCTGAGATTGTCACCTTTCACGGCTTTATTCCCTTCTTAACCCCCCAAAAAAGAATTATCTTGCCAAAATAATTTCGTTACTTCATAAAGTGATGCCAATAGAAAAGCTTCTTGCAATTCAGCCCAACTCCAAACCGTTGTTGTATCATGAAGCGGGTTATCTCTAATCTTGTATCCATAGGGCAGTTCTGATGACAAACTGGAAAAAAAAAAAATGCTGACCAAACCAGTCCAAAGGACATTCTCCGTATGCAAGATAAGGTTTTCAAAAGCACCCCTGTGCCTGGGGAGCCTGATCTGTGCTGACTCCTTGACACAGGAAGCTTACTGTTGTGCCCTGTGCAGCTCACACAGGTGGCACAGCGCCAGCCAGTGCTCGGTAGGTTAGTATCCAACCTGAGAAGTGTCTCCAGGACCACCACTGTGCTGGGAAGTCCAGCTTGGAAAGGCCAGGAGGGAGTGAATGCCCAGAGTGAGACAGAATGGGGGCAGCTGGTCCCTTGACAGGAGTCCCTTGCCCCCAGCCCTATGAGGCTGTAGCACTGCCACCACCACCAACCACCCGGAGCAGACCCTGCCCAGTAAGGGACACCACCTTACTTCATTTGGGGCTGCACAGTGGGCTGTCTTGACCTGTCAGCTATCATCCTAACACTAAAAACTAATCCCACAAAAGTTGTTCTGTAGGTCTGATACTTACAGCATGTTCATCAGCCTGGATTGTGCATGGTTGTGCCATGAAAAATCATGGGCTGATCTCCACATCTTCCATCCCATTATAAATGTATAAAGACAGGTATATCTCATGAGTAGGTGACCTGTATTACCTTAAAATGCGTAGGTCCATAAATGATTCTTACCATAAAGAGATGTCTGCTAGTGAAGGGCTCTGCTTACAGGAAGTGCACTCAGATATATCACTTCATGGGGCTCTGTCTGACAAAACTGGAGCAACAACAGTTCCACCAGATTAGCTGATCTAGGATCATTACGATGGCTGAGATCAGCCTTTGAGAAAGTATCTTCCTCTTTTTTTTCCTTGCTTCTATATATTGTATACTTTTTGGAAGTGTAAAGAAGGCACATTGGCATGTCTACATACCCAACACCATACATTCTCCTAGTTCTTCAGTTTCTGTTGGTAAATCAGAAAATATGTCTTATCTTATAAAGCCTTATCAAAAAGAAACTCAAGTATCAAGATAGACAGGACACCGTTTTCCAAAATCACTTTGCAAAGAAGCCTCCAGATCCTTAACTACTTTTGGTATACAGCCATTCTGAAAAAATGAGATAAAAACTTGAAGTGAGATTGGAACAAAGATCCCATAGTAATTCTGTTGTGTGTGTCTATACAACACATTTCCTCTAACTGTTTCAGTACAGCCCTTTTCAGAATGAAAAAAAGTTCACTCAACTGCTCTTCATAGAACAAAGTCTCAGCTGAGGAGAAAACTTGCATTTTAAGTGTCTGCTAGACCGTGACTGCAAAATGGAAATTGAGGCTGCCTATTTCTGTAATTCGGGTCTGGTTTTAAAACTGAGAGTGCTCACCTCTGCAGGGCTGTGACTGTATTAACATCAGAGCTGGACATAGTGCCAGATTGGTGGAGAGTGAGAGACAGGAGGAATGCCGCTGCTAGCTATAATACCTTTTACTGAAGGCACAGTAAATCATGCCCACAGTATTACAGGGATTCTCTGGACTGTTGACAAAAATTGTGTTTTCTTGTTCTAGTGATAGGAACATATTAAATTTTCTGTCCTTTGTTGCTGGCAAATGTAAACTGAATTTTGTAGCAGAAAAAAAAAGTAGTAAGAAAAGATGGTGGGGAGCTCAGTGTGGTTTTGAGGGATCCAAGGAGGCATTTGGGGTCCAGTCAGAATAAAGATTTCTTTCTTCCCAATATGTGTTGTGAGCAGAGTGTTGGTTTGTGGTGACAGGCTCATTGTCTATACCCAAAACTGATTGGAGTAACACTGGGAATGCACAAGCTTGGATAAAAATAAGGGATATAAACAGAAGTCTCATTCTTTTGGGAGTATGTCAAACCGTACCAGCCCCAAGCTAGGATAATCTTTAGAAATAATTGCTGCTGCCAGGTGGTTCACTTCTTGAATTTTGCTAAGCTGTTCCCTGACATGGTCATCCCTAATCTTTCCCAGAATTACCAGGTGAGACAGGCCATACATTTGAAAATTCAGTTCTTTATTTTTGTTTATAATGCAAGCTTCTTTGAAGATTATAATGTTTTAATCCTTGCAATTTACAAATGCAATGCAATGCATGACATACATGCCCTTTAGCACTTCTGCGGTGTGATACCTGACAAAAGATAACTCAAACAATACTTGGAATTTTAAAAAAATCAAACAATTTAAAGTACTAAGCATTTTAATTCCTCTAGCCTATAGGTGTTCCAGTTATTTTGTGTGGAAAGTGAAGACTAATATCTTCCTCTTCCATTTAGACAAAGCCGAAGTAATTTTGAGGTATGTAATTAGACCTTTTTCTAAGAAGTAGAAACCTTTGTTTTTTCATACTCCCTGATCTACACCCCAAAAATTTTAAATAATTATGTTAGTCTTTGAATTAATGATGCTGTGTTTTTCTCAAACAAATGTGCATGGATTAATTAGATTAATAAAAAGGGATTTAAAAGGATGAGTCAGAGAACAAAATATATGAACTCAGAAAACCTGTGCTAGATTTTGAGGACATATTTCACGTTTCTGTTCTGTCCAAAGTTTCACCAAACTCTTCTGAAACTGTGGTATGAGAGGTTGAGGAGGGAGGTATTTGAAAGAGAGGATTTCTGTTTTTTCTCTTTCTATGGAATCTTTGTGGACCATTAAATCAAACAGAGCTGTATCTTTTCTGACGTTCAATCTATACTAACATGAAAATCTTCTAAGTCATGATGTTGCTGCAACCAAAACCTATGCATTTCTTAGCATGCTTTAATAAATGAAATTAAAATTATTGTCTCTCTTGTCATCTCATCAGATGTGTTAGTGACTTGCTTCTGTGTGCGTCAGCCACACAAATCAAAAGACTGACTGATGTCAGAAGCTACAGATTTTGTAAAGTTTGTTTGGTACAGTTGCTAGACCTAAGAAAATGATATTACAGAACATGAATTAATAGTATTTCAGTAAAATCACTTCTATATGGAAAAGTTTGGGTAATAATAAAATTTAAAAAATTAATAAAATTGAAACACCCCCATTCCGTAGTTTTTATTCCCCTTTTCCTAGAGTTCATCTTCCAACTCCTCCCCTGCATCTTGAAGTCAACAGATTTGGGGCCCTAGAGAGGGCAATGTCAGAAGCTGTCAGCATCATGAATCATTCAGGAGGAAAAAGATACTGGTATCACTGGTTTCTTCTTTCTCTCTCCAGGACCACTTGATGCCACTTTTACACATTTGCTAACATGATTTTTTTCTTTTACATTTTCCTTTTTCTTCAGTGGTATGTAACATCATGCTACATCCAAATTTACTATATATAGTGCTCTCTACATGTGGCAGGTGTCATTTATTTGTGCTCTTTTTTATCTTTAAAACCAGTTCTGGCTAGCTCTGGATCTGCATTTATTTAACTGATCACAAGAGAGCTTTTTATAGCTGCAAAGTCTCTCTCCAGTGCCAAGCTTGTTCCCCACTTTCTATCATCCCATGCCTTCATCATATTGTGCATCTGTGCTTTTCAAGGCCTCTTCTATTGCACTGGACCTTGCCTTATGCCACTTGCTTTATGCCATTGTGTCAGAGGATAGAATGACTGCTTGTTACTGTTATCTGTAAAAAAAATGTGGTTTGTACTACACATGAGTAAAATAGATTCATCACCAGCACCTGCTCAATTAGAGGAATTACTTTCACAGGTGAGACAATAGAAAGAAAGCTGCAGGTCAATGAAAATTCCGCCAGAAAAAGACCAACAATCTTCAGACCCAAGGTCTTGCAAATTCAGCACAAAGTGTAAGTACGACAGGGCTGAACCCCTTTTAGCTGCTCTGAACCACTGTGGAAATGGGGAAGGGTACCATTACTGCAATTTCTACCCTAAAAGCCAACTACCAAGTACTTCAGGAACATAATTATTCCAGAAACTCTTGACAGGAAGGACAGAGGGAGTTGTCATTCCTCAAAGGTATTTGATGGAATCAGGATTTATAAAAAAGAGATATTAGGCTGTTAGAGAGTGTCCAAAGGAAGACCATGAAGATGGTGAAGGGCTTTGAGGGGAAGCCTTGTGAGGAGTGACTAAGATCCCTTGGTCTATTCAGCCAGGAGAAGAGGAGACTGAGGGGAGACCTCATAAAGCCTTTAATGTCCTCTGGAGGGGAAGCAGAGGAACAGGCATTGATCTCTTCTCTGCAGTGACCAGGGACAGAACCCAGGAGTATGGGCTGAAGTTGTGTCAGGAGTAGTTCAGGTTGGATATTAGAAGGTTCTTCACTCAGAGGGTAGTTGAGCACTGGAACAAGCCCCCCAGGGAAGTGATCACAGCCTTAATCCTTACAGAGTTCAAGAAGTATTTGGCCAATTCTCTGAGGCATCTGGTGTGACTCTTGGGAAAGGTGTTGTGCAGGGCCAGGAATTGACTCAATGGTCCTTGTGGGTCCTTTCCAACCCATCATATTCTGTGATTCTGTCACCTGGATGAAGGGATCGAATGTGCCCTCAGCAGGTTTACTGATGGTATGAAACAGGGCGGAGTGGCTGATCCACCCAAAGGTGACATTCTGTCTGCAGATGAGTCATAGGCTTCAGATTTGGGTGGAGAGAATCTCAGTGAGGTTAAACAAGGGCAAGTGTGGGGTGCTGCACTTGGGGAGGAATAACCCCAAGTGCCAGCACAGGTCAGGAGCTGACCTGCTGGAGAGCAGCTCTGCAGAGAGGGACCAGGGAGTCTGTGGATGACAAACTTGTCGAACATGAAGAGAATATTTTTTCTATATAAAAGAAGGTGATCACAGAAAGGTAAGGGATTTCTCAGGCCTATCCAATGCTGTAGCCCCATCCTTGAAGGTCACCAAATTTGTCATGCATGATTTCCCCTTTGTAAAGGCATATTGCCTGTTACCCATTTTCCCTTCGGTTTCCATGGGCCTTAGCAAAGTTTCATGATCTTGTCTGGCTCTAAAGTGAGAATGACCAGTCCTTAGTTCCCTGGTTCCCTAGTTTTCCTCTTTTAAAAAATGCATGTTTTAGTTCCTTTTTTTTCCAGTCATCAGGGACTTCACCTGACTGCCATGATTTTTCAAAAATGGTGGATAGTGGCTTAGTGACTTCCTCTGCCTGCTCCCTCAGGACCCATCGATAAACCCCATTGGATCCCAGGGACTTATGTGCATTCAGGTTCCTTAAGTGGTCTTGAAACTGATCCTCTCCTATGGTGGACCTAGGGGTTTTATTCTTCCCATTCCTAAATTTTCTGTTCTGGACTTGGGAGTTGTGGCTGGAGAACATCACCAGTAAACAGACCTTGGACTTCAAGCACAAACACTTTTCCTTTTTCAGAGCACTTGTAAGTGGGATCTCATTGGAGGTATCTCTGAAGGGGAAAGAAAGTCATAAGGAAAGAAGGCTTGTTGGCCTTCAGGAACAGCATTCTCCATGTACAAGAGTGGTCCATCCTCATGAAAACAAGACGTATCAGGAGGCCAGCTTGATGAAACAAGAAAGTTGTGACACATCTTCAACAAAAAAAATCCAAATGCAATGGAGGGCAGGGGACAGATACAGAGAAGAAATAAATAAACACTGCCAAGGCATGTAGAGGCAGAATAATAGAAGCCAAAATTCCACTGGCCTGCAGGAAGAGTTAGGGGAAGTAGATGCTTTTACTTCTACTTTAGTCTCAGGAGGCTGACCACTGCAGGATGGGGTAGGTGATCCAGCAACAGCAGACATGGATATGGCAGGTCTTCACACCTTTGTTGTCCCTAGCAAAGTCTGCCAGGCCTCTGCACTCAGTGAAGGAGAAGAGAAGGTACCAGCCTAGTTTAATGGTCAAGTCAGGGATCATGCAGGAGCATTTGACGTCCACACATGTCCTGGGACCTGTCCTGCTGCACCCCAGGGTGTTGAGGGAGATAGCTGATGTCCTTGCACAATCAGCTTCCATCAGCTTTCCAAGGCTGTAGGTATGAGGCAGAACCCCACCAGCTGGAGATAGCAAAGTGTCAGAGCTGCCTTCATAAAAGGGCAAAAGTAACCAGCTTGTTGGCTGACCATCTGTTTGGAGTAAAATCAAGGAGGCAGGTGTCCTGGAGCCCACATCTGGGCACTTGAGAGAGCAGACAGTGATGGGGGGAGTCAGCAAGAATTTACCAAAGCTATTTGTTGCTGCTGGAGCACGATTCTCTGCAGTAAAAGTCTTTATCCGAAGAATTTACATTTGCAGAAATAATCGAGGCATTAATCTGAAGTAAACACAAACTGAGTCACGTGATGTTTGCTTCAGCTGTGAAATGCCTATTTTTTTAGAGGTTGGGTGGTTGGAAAGTGGGAACCAGGGACAAATTCTTGTAAATTCCAAGATTAGATGGAAGATCACCTGACTTTGTCTTTATTCCACAGAAAAATGATCCTACTTCTGCTACATTTTATGGTTTTGTGTGGTGGCTGTATTATGCAGGATGTTGAAATTTGTACATAATGAACAAATTCTTAGGGATCATAATCTGCAGAATGTCTTTTGCTGCTCTATCCATCAAGTTTACCTGAATACAATGAATGACCATTCTATGGAATAATCAATATGTACCATCCCTGTAGCAGCACTAGCCACTCATTTCTACATGGTTTCAGCGAATAAAATGCAAACTTCTTTCTCTTATTTCTTCTATTGCACAAGAACTGGAAATATATGATTCAATAAAACACGCTTGCTAAGGTCTTCTAAAATGAAAGACCTGTAATAATATTTTAGATTCCTGAATATGTGTTCCTCCTTTAGTGTTCACTGAGTCTTCAGGATGACTGACTGAAAATAATAAGCCTGATTTTCAACCAGTCAGAGTCAGCTCACCTCCATTAAGGACCAATCTATGAGACAAGATGTACAGAGGCTCAGTATAAATGCAACACTGAGAATCTTGAAAGGGAAATTCAGTTTAGCCATGAAATTTGTGTATTTTTATGAGCTGGTGTGAGACATGAGAGAAGGACTTCCCCACTACTAACAACAGAAATAAAATTTAATCACACTTTCCAAATAGTTAGCTCATAAATAAAAAAAAAAAAACACACTGAAAATTATATTACTGTGAAGCAGAAGAATAGTATGGGAACATACATGATACATTCAGAAATTCTACAGAGCTTCCCTAATGCAGAAAGCAGCAACTAATCTTTCAAGCCTTGTCTTTCAAATATAAAACCAACCAATTTCTCAAGTATCTGCCAAAACACCTGTAGAAGTAATTTTAGAAAAAAATGAAGAAACAGTTTTACCCAGTGTACCAAGACAGAAAGAAAGAAATTAAACAAAGGAAAAACTCCCTTCAGTTTTGCTAAGAACAACACTAATTTTTTTCCAGAATAAAATCATCAGCTCTCTTATTGTGTCCTTCTTCATTATGCTGTTCACAGTACTCATCACAAAACTCACAACTGCAGTCTTACTTTCCCGTTACTACTGCAGCTGCAGTGATATATAATTTGTGTTTACAAAAGATGCAAGCCTTATTGCAGCCTCTTCTTATGGAACTTCTAGTGGGAAATAAGGAAATTAGTTTGATGTGTTATTGTTTAGACATGGTATTCTCCAGTTTTGTGCTCCCACTGAAATCATGCACTGCTCATTCCCTCCTCCCCCTCTGGTGCAGCGCGCTCGAGAGGGGAGCTGGGGGCACAAAAGGCAGAGACCATGGTTGACATAAGAACAATTTATTGGAAACAGCAATGTGATAAGAAAAGGAACAGAAACAGCAACAGTACTAAAGACACAATGTACAAGAGAGAATGATTCACATGTGAAATGCTCACCTACAACAGTGACCAGAAAAGAGCCCTTCTCCCGGGAAGAGACTCTCTTCCCTCACTCCTGGTAACGAAGCGGTATAGAATAACTTCTCGGTTCTGGCCATGGTTCTCCTGGCTACTGCAAAAGTTAACCTTGTCCTGAATGGAACCAGAGCAGATAAGAAATAAGTTAATATATTTTTATTTTCTCCCTTCCCTTCTTGTCCTCTTGTTATTAAATTTCCAGATTCTTCATGTAAAATTTGCCCACCCACAGTCTTGTAATTGAGGCCTTTGAAATGGCTTAGAGAACAGATGTATGACCTGAAGCTATATCTTGACATGGTATAAATAGCTGAAGCCATTAAAATTATGAAAGAACAACCTGACAGAAAACTACTTGTGGAGGCCACTTCATTATAAGAGACAGGCTGACCTCAGTTTTGCCTCCTCACAATGTCCTCGAGATCTCTTCTTGAGGTAAAATTAAACTTCCAAATTTTCAAGCAGATATCTCACAAGCCCTTTTAGAAAATACTTTGGGGGTAGGAGTTTCAGGGCTAGTATAATAAGCTGTTTCACATCCTCCACATTGAAACCGCCTCTCTGAAACTTTTTATACCTCAGTTAGAGATCTGTTAAGCAGAAAGCTATTAAAAAGCTCTTTTTTGGCTGTGCAAGCAAGCACCCAATGAAGATTGGACAGTCACAACAAAAAAATTGCTGCTAAGTGAAACATATAATTTCAGAAGCTTAAGTCAGAAAAAAGGGGAAAAAGCAGGCCCAGAAGCACTGATTAGTCTTGCACATACAAGCTTATCTATACTCCTTGTGAAATAGATATTGTCTTAGCAGGCACACTTTCACTGCAAAAGCATATAATATGTAACCAGTCCTAAAAAACCTCCCAAGACTATCTTTAATCAGGTGCATCTGAGCATGATTTAAAAGAATGAGTTATCAACAAAGTGGGTGGTTGCATGTGGGAAGTGAATGAAGTTATATGGCAGTGAGGAGTTAAATTCTGGTGGGTGCTGCTATTTTGGTTTAAGACACACTGAGTTGCTGTAACATTAATACAACCTTCAACTAATCATTTGTTTAGCCTTTAACCATTACACTGTATTAGAAAAGGTATCTTCTCAGTTCCAAATCTAGTTCAATTAAGTTGCCTGAAAAGTGGACTACAATCTGGCTTTTCTGATCAACTCCTTCACTGTAGAAATTTGTTTCACAATATAAATATTCCTTCCCCCTGGAGAAAGAAATAGATCCCTATCAGTAATAAAATAAAATCCTTATGTACACAAAATCTTGAATTTCTGCTGTATTTTACTGCCAAAAGTATAGACAAGTATAAACCCTAGTTTCATTTTGTGACACAAAACACAATTGCACATTTTTTATTTTGTAGTTCGACTGTGTCAAAACAGCCTGGCTTTTTCAGTTCAAACTTAACTCCTCAGCTGAGGAGCGGAAGATGCAAATGAGGCTTTCTCTGCAGATCAACTTTCCTTATGATGTGATATCTTTTTTTAAAAAATATAGTCCATTTTTCTATAGATGAGGTAAAACTGGGAAGTCTAACAGCAACCATTTCAAGATCAGCCAATTCCAGTGTGATTCACAATTTCTAAACATACATGGGATTTAAGTCTTGCAACAGAACATACTTTGAGGTGAGTGTTTGAGAAGCATCACCACTCATAGCAAGAAATCAGCAGAGGTAACTGAGAAGTCCATAACATTTTCCAGTCAGAAACTTGCTTGGATATTTTACATTTCTGCACGATTTCCCTGTGGTGATACACTAGACCTGGCATCGCTGGAACATGGTTAATTATTGTTTAAAACACTCTAGGTTTTGCTAGCACATGGCTCTGGAATAGCCCAGACACATCCAGCTTTGTTAGTTTCCCAGTGTCCCCTGGCCACCAGCTGTGCTGTGAAAATGCCTCTGGAGCAATGATGTGTTTCCTGGAAACTAGGAGTTGCCACACATCTCTTGTACCCAGACCACCAGCTGCAGGATCATAATCCTGCTTGGGATTGTCCCTGGGTGTCAGCAATCCCCTTCTGCACAGTGAAGATGGCCTCCCCTCTTGGCAGTCATTACTGCAGTACTGGTTACCAATTACATGACAGCTTCAAAATCGGCCCGGCTTTATTGTAGGATCCACCTACCCAGAGCCTCCACTGAAGAATGGCACACATAGGTGACCTCTAATCTTGTTCACTTGGGAGGCCTGTAGTTGCTGCAAGCACAATTATAAACTCACTGACTAGCACTTAGCACTTTTCAGTAGGTAATGTTTTATGTAAATCTCTTGGGAGGAAAAAAAACCCCACAAACATTTTGAAAGCAAAAAGTAGAGTGAAGTATTTTCTATAACATCCATTTTTGAGAATAAAATTAGAAATCATTGTTGATAAAATGGGAGTTACAGAACTTGTCCTGGGTATGTATGGGAGTTTTTTTCCCTCAGCCCAGCAGATGTTTCTGCCTGTATTTCCCTTGGAAGCTATAGGGTTGGGACACAGCAGAACTTGTGTGGCTGTAGAGTCACAGTACAGAAGTTCTCTTTCTCAAATGACACAGCCAGAGCAGAAAGAGTAATTTTAGCTGGTATTTGTTTGAGCAACCAGGCTGAATCTAGTTGTTCAGACATCCATTTCTCTCTCACTTGACAGAGCAATAGGATAAAACTGCTCTTCCCCTAGACAGGGGAACACTCACTGAGAAACTGTGGTAGGTGCCTCAGCTGTTTTTCTGCTCTGTGTGGAGGACTGAGAAAAAGGAGTCTAGTTGATTTGCATAAATTAACTTCCGTTTACAAAGGCTTAGTTGTGGGGGTTTTTTTCCTCTCTGTTGTATCTAACAGAAAAAAAAAACCAAATTACAGTGTTTTAACACTGAAAGTGTGTGAATGAGTGTGACTTACCAGGGACCAAGATTCTCAAAGCAGACAATCCACTTTGCCTTCTCTGTCTTTCTGTCATGGTATACTATTTAAAGCATCATACTTGCATATCAAAAGAGCCTGTGAGTCACGACAGAACTTCTGAATCACAAAAAGTCTTGCTTGTACCATGGGTGAAAAAAATAGCTTCACTGTGAATGCTAGCAGGCAGCAGATATACCTGTGTGTATGAGTAGGAGACCAAAGCAGAAACACATTCCCAAGAAGCAGCCTGCCACTTGACAGTTGCAAGGGCCACAGAGTGGACTTATAAATATTGATAATACCTAATTTAAATACAGATGACATGTCCTGCATTCTCCAGTTCCTGGAGGGATGTAAGAAACCACTTCAGAGACTGATGACATATTCTGTTTCTGCCCACAGACTATGCGGGTTAGAAAAGATGGAGCCTGGAAAAGAGTGGGAAATAAAAAAAGGCAACTTCATGGAAGTGAAGAGGAACTCTGGAGATCAGAGCGCTGAGTGAAGATGAGTGTCAGGAGATACCCAGCATCCTTAGCCATCAACACACAAGAGAGGTAACTGCTAGAGGTGACACAGCAGGAGCCTATGTGACATTTCTGCCTGACAACACTGGGTCAGCAGTGAAGCTGACAGCTGGGAGCCTAATGCTGGGGGAAGTGAGGGTGTAAGCACATAGCCCAGTCCCGAGATCCTTGATGAGCTGTCATTCAATATGCCTCATCTGGGAAACCTTGACCTGTTGCTTCATATTTTTAATTTAATGATTTTTAAAGAATTTCAGAGCAAAGATTTATTAGTGTATACCAACTGATGCACACAGATGCTTTGGAGTACATACCAAGATTTCACTGCTCTTTTCCACAAAGATTAAAAGAAATGATGAAAGAATAAAAGCACAGGAAGTATTTACCTCAATGATTTCAAGTGCTTTTTTTTCTCTTAAATAAGACTTTTCTGCTATAATGGAGTGATAAAATTTTAGAAAGCAATATTGAAAATTTTGAAAAACTTCACACTGAATATTTATCCGATCTATTTTATCAGAAATAACACAAGATGGTGTATCATACACAGTCTGTTGTTGACCATCCCACTCACCCATGCAAGTATGACAGATCTCTAGCCACATTATTCATGTGAAAGTATATTATGGTATCTCCACCCTACATTCATCTTACTAGCCATTTAGAAAAAAAAATACAAATTGTCATTGATGCACTCTGCAAAAAACACAGATAAGAAGAGTAGCAAATTACAGAATCCACTTCTGTGATCTGGAAATATTGACATCTGTCTTGAGCAAATTGTACGTACATAGACAGAAACAAAGATAAGGTGTATGCTCACGGGTGACTGAAGTGTATTGCATTTATTCTGCAGCTAACTGAGACATAGGATTGGCTGTGAGTGAGCTATAAGGCAATATGACTTGTCAGTGCAACAGTACAAGCAAAATGGCAAGCATGCTGGTTTTAGCTGTATAAATAGGGACATTGCATAACCTCTGCATTTGGCTTTACCGTGATTGTTTCTAGCATATGGCATTCAGTTCTCAAGGTCCATGACAGACACTGAAATCAGACAGAATCAAAAAAAGACATAAGGAAAGTTTATGCTGGGAAACTAGGCTGTATCTTGAAGGACAAAAAGCATAATCCATTTAGCTTGTCAAGCAGATAGTGATGGGATCTGCTTGATACCAGTGAAAGCACAACTTTCATGAAGCGTTTTCCTAGTCAATATAAAAATATTTTTGTTTGGGAATCCAATGTGAACAAATTCAAATTATAAATAAAGCGTCCTGTTTTTTTTTTTTTCCAGGGAAGGTAATGAAAATAGTTTGGCATATCTTATTGAAGACGATAATGAATTCTCTACTATTGGCAAATTATTAATCGAGGTCTTCCTAGAGATATTTAAATAAACATATGCAACCTCAGATGTTGCTAGTGGTGCATATTAAGTATATCATCAGACTACAGGACCACAATTGTCTCTTGTTCATACAAAATTTAGCTACATATATAAAAGAAGACAACAGCTGTGGGGCACATCACAGTTTAACAGCCTTAAGTTTAGTGTCTCAGCTTAAAACTTGAATGGAAAAGGACATCTTATCATGTCACTAGTGTGAAGAACTGAAAAGCATATTTAAGGAAAATGGAAAATTTACTGAAAATTTTAAGGAAGTCTGAAGAAAACTTTACATAAACAATAACAATCTTTGAGTACTGAAAGGCAACAAAACATATCTGAGAACAAATTTGTATGTGATAGTATTCACCCCTTCACTTGGACTTATTAGGGATCTCCTTTGGATACTGAGGCATTAATAGCAAAACCTTAGATGCAATCATCCTACTAGTTCCTTATCCATCTAGTAGTCCATCAGTGAAGTACATATCTCTAATTTATCAACAAGGATGTTGTGTGAGTGTCATGGGTTGCAGTGTAAAATATAATTAGGGGTGTGTTATTCTATTACCATCCTTTGGAACTGGGATGGGGGTAGTGATGTAATCTTCTGTTGATAAGCCAGCTGATAAGAAACTATCAAGAGCAGTTTCCTTATCTTTTCCATGATCCATCCTCCCTCCAGGGATAGGTCTTCTGCTAATGGGCCATTGAGTCCACTGATAAACTTCCATCATCCCATTGGGAAATGCTCCAGCCAGCCTGGGGTGGGGGGGGAACAAAGCCCTGCTACCTGGGTAAAAACCTGAGATTTGGAACACCAAGGCAGCCTTTTCCACTGGACTCCCAGAGGAAGAACAGGCCCATCCATCACCACTGGACCTTCAGCGGAGGGTTNCCCTTTATTTTCCCTTTATTTTCCTTTTGTTTTATTTTCCCTTTTTCTAATAAATTGTATTTCTGACTTGGAGTGTCTCACTGGTTTTGCTTCTGAAATCAGAACAGTGAGACAGTACCCTCAATGGCTTAAGGCTCCCTCTTTGCCTATTGCCATGATTCAAAGTGTTGATTTGCTGGAGGGTAGGAGGGCCTTTCAGAGGGATCTTGGACAGGCACGAGGTTTAACAAGGCCAAGTGACAGATCTTACACTTGGGTCACAGCAATCCTATACAGCCTTACTGGTTGTGGATGGGGTGGCTGGAAAGTGGCCCAGGGAAAAGCCCCTGGGGGTGCTGATTGACATCCAGCTGAGCATAAGCCAGAGTGTGCCCAGGTGGCCAAGAAGGCCAACAGCATGCTGATGTGTATCAGTGTGGTGGTGAACAGGACCAGGGAAGTGATTTCCTCCTGTACTTGATACTGATTAGGCTGCATCCCAAATCCTGTGTACACTTCTGAGCCACTCAATTCTGGAAGGACTTCAGAATGTTGTAATGGGTCCAGAGATGGACAACAAAATGGGTGAAGGTTATGGGAGCACAAGCCCTATGAGGAACAGCTAAGGCGACTGGGGATATTTAGTCTGGATGAAAGGAGGCTGAGGAATCAGCTCTTTTATCACTCTCCATAACTGCCTGGAAGGAGGATTTAGTGAGATGGGACTGGTCTCTTCTCCCAGGCAACCAGCAACAGGACCAGAAGACAGTCTTAAGCTGTGCCAGGGGAGGTTTAGATTGGACATTAGGAAGAATTTCTTCATAGAAAGGGTGATTGGGCATTGGAATGAACTGCTCAGGGAGATGATGGAGTCACCATTCCTGAAGGTATTTAAGGAAGAAGTGGGTGTGGCAACCAGTGCCACACCCAGTTGACATGGCAGTGTTTGATCACAGGTTGGACTCTGATCCCAGGGATCATTTCCAACATAACGGATTCTGTGATTCTGTGATAGAAGCTTGATTTGATGTTATCTGTTACGGCTCTAGAATTGCTTACCCAAGTTGTGTTTAGCAGCAAATGATTTGATGCTAGCTGATGGTCATCAAATGCAGCATGTGTCCATACCTGCGTCCATACATAATGTGTCCATACCTAATACCTCATACCATATGTGCCTATATGTACCATATGTACATGTGTCTACACCTAATACATGATTCCTACATGAATAAGTTTACAGATTGCATGTGAAACCAGATTTCTGTAGAAACATCCCAGATATCCTTTTCTCAACTAAGAGAAAATGGTGCAAATATAAAAAGAAAACTGCTGGAGAATTTTGCAAACAGATTTCAGGAGAAAAAAATTTTTTGTGGTTTCCTGCATGCTGTCATCATTAATTTCCTTCAACCAAGATGAAAACCATGGTAAGTACACAACTGGTGCTCAAAAGCAGACACTGCATTACTTGAAGTGGAGATATAAGGCAAATCAACACCCCAAAAAAAAACTTGGAAAATGTATTTATATGTGCTTAAACTGCCAACATAAACACATTTATTGGGTGTCCAGATGACGCATACTTGTACTACTTCCAGCTTACATGACTGAGTGCTGAAGAGTCAGCAAGGGAGAAAAAAAGTGGGTTTATGAGAAAGACACTATCAAAAATCCTCTGAAAAATGGAGCAAATTGTAGACAAAAACAAGGACTGAGGAAATGAATACAGAGAAGATTAAAGTATATCCATGTCTATAATTTCCCAGCTGTAGGCAATCATGTTTTTCCATGTCCACGTGGTCCTTTATAGAGGATACTGAACAGCAGCCATAAAAGGTAAAGATCATCCCATGACGCCATGTTAGGAAAGTACCTTTTGGGGAACTAAGGTGGTTTTTATCAGCTTTTCAGATTGAACTTGGATTAATACATACATCTAAAAATTGTTGCTTCTTTTCTGTTGTCTTTCCTCCTTCTTTCCAGCCTCTCTCCTTCTTTAAGAGGAACTACTGGGGAATTCAAAATATTGTACACCTCAAATTAGAGACTATCACTTCTAGAAGGCTTCAAAATCTTGTTTTGGAGGCAAAGCAGGAAGTTTCTGTCAAGAAGTCATAGAAATAAATTCCATTTCAATTCCAGAACTGGTAATCCATAGAACTATGTACCTGTGAATAAGTAAGTTAGTTAACTCAGAGTAAATACATAACAATTACAAATGGAATTCAGTAAGTGTTTGGTTATTTTTTTTAATTCTCACAGTTCATATATTTATATTTTACTATCTTCTGAAATTAAGTGATTGTTCTGGTTTGAAAAGCAAAATCAGTGAGACACTCCAAGTCAGAAATACAATTTATCAGAAAAAGGGAAAATTAAACAAAAAGGAAACAAAATACATGCAATAAGGAAAAAGAAATCCACTGACAGAGTCAGAATACAACCTGACGCCCTGTTGGCAGCAGTCCAGTTGCAATGG
>VZTB01017520.1:142934-163815 GCA_013397245.1 Thryothorus ludovicianus | reverse complement strand
CAGGGTCCGCCAGGGGCCGTGGAAATGACCCTTTGCTGCCCCGAGTCTGCACCCGGGGGTGGCGAGGGGCAGGGCCGGCTCTGCTGGTCTGTGGGGGGAAGGCGGAAAATTTTCGCACTCCTGTCTGCCGGGGCAGCGCCGCGGAAAAGGGATTTCGCACTTGCGGGAGCTGGAGGTAACCGGGATGGAGCGACTCCTCGGCACGAGTCTGCAGTTGGCGTAAATCTGCTTTTGAGGTGTGCTCACTGTTCCCAGAACAGCAGCGTGCCTAGACCTGGCACTCTTTCAGATTGTCTGTTTTCTTTCAGTTTCACAGTCTGGTTTGTTTGGGTTTTTTTCTCGGGGTATCTAAGCAGTGAGGGTAAATAATAACTGTGTACCCACTGCCACAGCCATCTAAGTGAGGTTTTTTTGTCTTCCTGTCACAAAAAAACCCCATGCCATATACTCAGAAAGAGTTAGAGAGATGGTGATGTTAAGCATTTCAGTAGAATAAGCCAAGCTTAAAGCAAGCATTATGCTTACAGATAACGCAAGAGAGAGTCTGGCAGGAAAGCAATGCCAATGCCATTCCCTTAACAGCATCAGACTTGAAACTCAGTTTCATAGTGCAGGTTGTGTAAATAGACTGGTGATTTCTTGTAGACTCAATAATATATATGAGCACCCTACGTAAAATTTTAAAAAATAATTTTCTTTCTTGTGCCTAAATATCAGGCTTCAATTAGTCAGGCTCCAGTAACATCTGTGCAAAGCACATTTTGAGCCCTAACGTTATTGTCTCAATTCACATGGGTCCATGGGTCCATGTTTCAAGAAGCTCTTTTATAGCAGTTGAGGAGTCTGGTGCAAGGAGTATCAAAGTCTGTGAGGAGGTGTATTTTGATGAACTGGACAAGATATTAGTTATGTTGGTGTTCACTAAAACAATAGATTTGAATGAAAAAAGGTTTGACTGGTGTAACTCAGGTGCAGAAGACAGAAATTCATACCCTATCCCACTCTCTTTAATGTCAATTTCTGGAAAAGTCTCCCTACACAACATCCACAGGAAATCTAGATTTTTTGGTGATTTTCCTGAAAAAGAGTTACCTAAGTTAGCTACACCTAGGGATCTCACTTACTCTCTCTGTCTCCTTCTAGGGAACAAGCATTCACAGTATACTCTTTTCCTCGCATAAATTGATAGAAGTTTGGGGTGGGGGAGGGTTGGTATTTAAATCCATAAAAACACTGTCTTCCTAAAATGAAATTCCCACCAGAATACAGTGACAACTACTTATATTTTATTTTCTTTTTATTACAAATTTTTGACATTTTAATATTCCAGGGGCTGATAGAATGAGTATCCTATATGCTCCCTTCTCTCCCTATTGCTCATAATGTAGCCTTATGCAGAACAACCACAGAAGAGCTGGCTTTTCAAGAGAGACATATTGGCTAGAAAATGGCTTACCTTTATTATTCAAATTTACATCAAAACTGCCTCTGTTTTCCTCCTAAAGATGTAAACTTAACTAAACAGGTATCCTTCTTTTGCCTCATGTTGCTGACTCCATCATGGAAAAATTTTGCATGGTCTCTGACACTGTTTAAGAGCCTGTATGAACAAATGGGTCCTGCTTTGCAGTGTGAGCCCCTGTATGTCCTCAAAGAGATATAAAATATCATGTCTCTCTGCTTTGGCCCAGATGAAAAGGAAGCTTTATGAAGAAAAACTTTGCTTTCAGGTATAAAATCTCTAATAATCAGCAAGCTAGCAAAGTAAGGACTTTGTTTAACTGAGTGTTTTGCAGAGCAGAGTAGTATCTCTCTTGAGGGGAAGCAAAAAGACCAGCATTCCTCAGGGTAAAGAAAACAGACCTAGGCTCAAAATGTGAGTTATTGAAATGTTGGTGTAATTGTCCTAGGTGAGTAGAATATTAAGTAAATAGAAAAAAAAAAATTAAGCTAAAAGCCCCAGTGAAAGTCATGAAAAGAGCAAGAGTTGTGGAATAAGGATTTTAAGCACAAGGTTTGATTTAAGCCAGCAGGGACAGTGAGTGGGCACATGTCAGCTGTACAAGGAGGAAGGTACTAAGACACCAACACCCACCTGGACTTCATTGCTTGGCCTTTCTCAGCAGGCTGGACAGTTCTTTAGCTGCTGAGTCTAGCAAGTGTACTTGTCTCTCATTTAGCCTCACATTCCAGATTTGGGAACTAGACAAACAGTAGGCATCATGTCTCTAATTGNACCCATGTTCCTTCAGCCAGTGTCCTTCACTTTCCATTCTCTTGTTAGCAAAATATTTGCACTGTGGTGCTTGAAAGCAGTCCGGGTTTGCTACATCAGGGCTGATGCATGGTTTAGTTGACCAGCTGTGCTTCAATGGGAGAGCTTTGGGCATCACTTCATATACAAAAGGCTGGTTAATCACAAGTATGGGGAGATCTTTACCCCTAATCTTTAGATGCTTTAGCCCCATGACAAGAGTGAGACCTGAGAACTTATGTGTTTGGACAATGGTGTTGGCAGCCACTGATTCTGCATTGATATGCCTTTCCCAAAGTGCCAGTTATTCTCCCTGACTTCCTCCATTAAAGCTGAAATTCTTAATCTTGTGCACTTTTCTTGACTCTGTAGTGACTCTGTTGTCAGATGTCTTTTTCTTATACAGGGTTGAGGTGCAAAACTAATTTAGCGAACTGTGCATCCAGTTGGTTACCTTGAATGCACAAGCAAATACTGAAGCAAATATCCAAGCGAAGGATCCCAAAGAGATTAAAGCATTCAGCATTAGAAATACATCCTAAAGGAATGGGGTACAACTCTTCGCTGACTAAGGAATTCCATTGAGAAGTTTGTTTGAAAAAAATGTAGATGTGTTGCTGATTTATCCATAGTCTAACTCAACCAAGACAGACCAGGTGTCAGGTTTAAAATTGGTTTTGTGTATCCAGTTTTCTTGAAACATATTTTCTTTGTTTTTCCATGATTTAAATATTTTATTTTTCTGCATCCTAAGAGTACATAACAGCCACTGCTTTTCCATGGCAACGCCTGTTTCCAGAATTTGTCATCTGGTGTTTCATGTTTTTCTCTGTCTCTTTTTTTCCCTCCCTCTTCACCCATCTCCCCCCTAGCAGCTCTAAATTGCTCATTCTGCATCCATTTTGACTTCAGTATCTGAATGACATTTTCTTTATTGCACATCAGATATTTCAGTAGGTCTATATTCCAGGTCTTCTGCAGTTATACAGTTAATTAGGTTGGATATATTTCTCTTTGCACAGAGGGCAATACTACTTCTTGTGAACTATTAACAGAGTACTATAATCTTGAAATTTTTACTAGTGTGGTATTTATTTATATGGCACCATTTAAATATTTTTTCTGACTTAAAATGTAAAACATATTCTGTTTAGGCAATATAAATCATACCAGCCATGATTAGTTTAGAAGACTAGGCAGCCAGTAACTTTTTGTCTACAGTTTAGCATCTTTGCTTGTTTTTGTCTATGGAAAAAAAGAAAAAATGGTAACTTTCTATGCAAAAGAAACATGCATATAGAAAATGGCTTGCAAATAACTGCTAAATAATGCTTTTTTAGTCCTCTTGCTCCTCCTCCTAAGTTTCTTCCTATTGCCATTTTACAAGTACTAAATCTTGCCTTTTGTAATATGGTGGGTTTGTTTTATGTTTTTTTTTTTTTTAACTGCTGTCATGAGGGTGATACAGGCCCTCAGTGTGAACATCATTTCAGGAGCAGAAGGATACTGGTAGCAGGGACAGTATTCCCTTGAATTTAGGGAAATAAGCTCTTACACCCAAGGAGTTAGAAGACCATGAATTGATTTCTTACAGAATCTGTGGTAAGAGGGGAGTATTTCTGTAACCTCAGATAGGAAGGCTTTGGCCAGGGGAGACTTCCAAGTCCTCTAAACCGTCAAGTATTGAGGAAACTTGGATCCCAGCGGGAGCCTGTATTGGGCATTGTAGTTCCTAGGCTCCACAATCTCTGTTTTTTAGGGAGCTGTCATGCCTATTAGTGATACACCAGAGAATCAAAGAGTTGAGAATTCAGCTGCTAAGAGTCATGATGTAGATTAAAATACCACAGGATTTAAAAATAAATAGGAAATGTGCTAAAATTCTGACTAGGCAGCAACAACTCATCATCAGTAGAGCCTATGTTCTATAGGAGTCAAATGGGGTTGAGTTTGGCTCCAGATTGTATGGTTTTACTTTGAAATAAGCAAAGATATCAGCATCCTTTTAGCTCATTCTGTAAAATGAAAGTATTATCCACATTTTTTCCCTCAATTTCTTTTCTCATCCTAGGCACTCAAAAAAATTTTAAAAGCCCAACACAAGCAGAAAATTAGAAAATACCTAGCTTGATATCAGTCAGTTAGAGGCAAAGCAGGTAATTTGACCCCTCTGGTTGTAAATACTGTACCTGCATTCTTGTACAATTCTTCAGAGAGTGACTATACTTCTAGCACGATGTTACATTACAAGACACTGAGGTTTGTGCTGTTCTGCCTGTGTATTACCTGAGAAGAAATTAATTGTTCTATTACAAGTTACAAGGTGGGTGTGGTTATTCACTGGATTATGAGGAGATATTTCAAAATCATGCTTGATAGTCAGGAAGAACAAGTGTCTCAATGCAAACCTAACACCTCTGTAGTAAGTGTGTAAAATTCGTTTTAAAATATAGCTTGTTTTGATTTCACATAAACCTGAGATGGGATGCATGTTTTAAGTACTTAACGATGTTTTCTCTTTTTTAGATTGTGTTTGTGGAACAAGCTGATCAGCTAGAGCAACTGGCTAAGACGTGGGGGTTCAAAACATCTGACATAAGACAACTGAGTAAACAGTATGTGTTTTACCTTCAGCAAACGCAGTTTGTACTTTGAGTGAAGTAAAACGAGTCTTTGGAATACATTTCAACAGGGAGCACATTAAATCCATATGATGCCCATAAATTTAATGGGCAAAATTTCACTTCAGTGCAGTGACAGCTCTTTACCTAAAGGTACTTGTGTTCTGGATGCCATTTGGAGGATGGACAGTCCATGTTATCTTTGCATTCCTTGGTTTGGGATTGGAAACATGGCTGAATTGTGCTGGCAGATGTATACTGCACAGGACAAAATGCCATATTTAATTTTCAGGCACAATCACTTCTGTGCTCACAGAATTAAGTGTCATTCTTTCTTGAGATTATATTTTATATCCATTTTGTTAGCAGTAGGCTGTGCCTAACATGAAAATCTAGACATAATAAATGCAAGTAACACTGACACTGCAGATATGAAACTCATTTACTTGGACTTTGACACATTCCTTAATAAAAATTAATACAATTAGAAGATTTAAACCTTCTAAACATTGAGCATTGATTTCTCACTGTACTGCAGCTGGAGCATTTTTTTTTTCTTCATCCAGTGAAATCCCCCAAATTTATGGCAAAGTGAAAATATTTTGGACTGCATCTGCCAGACTTTGCCTAGTAACACTGTAAACAACTTGTGGCTTAGAATTGAGAGCTGCAGCATCCCTCTGGTAATCAATTACTAAAAAAATTTTATGCTTTGCAGAAGGGCTAATTATACAGTATATATGTATATATGAGCAATCAGATATTTTCTTCACTTGAAATAGCCAGAGGAAAATAGAAGGTGCTGAGAATATGGATCAGATTGAGGAAGACTTTTCAGTATTTTTAGCCTGCAAGAAAACAGAAAGAAGGGGAGCTAAAAAGATACAAAATTCAGTTAATTCAGTAGTAAGGGAGAAGGAAAGAGTAGTGAGAGAAATATTATGCAGTAAGGAGTTTCAGCACAAAACAAAATAGCCATGGCAACTTCCTAGTAATGTTGAAATAGTCATCCCTGTCTATACAGTCTATCCCTATTCATTGCATGGACATTATATGACAACATACAGTTCGACATTGTAAATATGCCTTTCCTGTCAAGATATTAAGCAGAGCCTTTTTCATCAGTGTCTGTGTCTGCATTTTTAGACACAGAGTCTGTTCTTCCATTAAGCCTTGAAATTCATTGATTTTGTATATTTGTATGGACATATAAAAATTATAGAGCAAACCCGATATATAGAAAGTCACATTTTGTAAATATAATGGTCTGGAAGCTAGAGGCATTTTGTCTATATCCATACTAGGATACAAGACTGTGTAACCAGACAAATCTCTTTTTCTTGTGGATTCTGTAGTGGAGTAATTTTAGTTATTGTGAAGTCAGTTTCCCTTTGTTTGTTGACGTTTAGAGTGGGCCAATATTAGAGATAATTAGATTAATCATGCTTTTATACTGTTTTTCTCATAGTTAAATATATTTTTTTTGCTGTGTAAATGATATTACTCAACTGCTTCATACCAAAAGATGGGTATGGGTAGAGGTACAGCTGGAGCTAATAAATAGGCTGATGCTGGAAGAGACAGGTTAATCTGTACTTGCCATTTATTCTGATGAATTTTACTCAAGTATGCTCTTTAAAACAAAGCTAATTACCATGGAGAATTTTGAGGCATTTTGGATTATTACAATTTTATTTTCTTTTTTTAGTGAATTCTTCATGCCAGGATTGGTTGATACACATATTCACGCCCCTCAGTATTCGTTTACTGGCACAAGAGTAGACCTGCCTCTTTTGCAGTGGTTGACTTCCTACACATTCCCAACAGAAGCCAAGTACCAGGACAGTGGTTTTGCAGAAGAAGTGTACACCAGAGTCGTTGTAAGTCCTGCAAACAACATTTAACTACTTGATGACATTCTTCTTTGTGTAATATAGATACGTTTTCAGAATATCAGCAGAAAAAGTAGGGAATGTTTTACTGTCGTGGAAATGAGATGAAGTCAAGATAGCTACTGTTCTAATTGCTAGTCAAGATTGTCTATTGCTAGTCCAGTCTTGTTCTTTGTTGCTGGCAGTGGAATTAATTTAATCACAAGGTTAACAATGAACTGTTTATCACCTTTTCTGAATACAATGACCAACATTTAATCTACTCTCAAAATTAGTACAGCCAGCAGGTGCAGACAACCTCAATGGAGCAATAACAAAGCATAGTAAAAAAAATAAATCCAGAGGAGGTTTCCTTTTCTGTATTTCTTTATTATGATCTCACCCTCTGCAAAAACCACATGAAAGAGAAAATAGTACTCATAGGTGACAAATCTGGGGTGTTCTGGAGTAGTAAAGGAAGACATTGCTGCTGCTGAGGTTCTTATAGCGGGAATGTCTTTCACTGCAGGGGCTTTAAATGGAGTCACTGTGGCATTGTGGGATAAAGAAAGACTATGTGTGAGCTAGACTGGTTTTAGCATTATAAAGTCTTTGAGATCCACTGGATGGACAATGAGCAACTAGGTCATATTGCAGAGTACTAGTTCTGTCTTATAACTGAGATTTATCCTTTAATATGTGGACTGAAATATCTTCAACAGATTAAATTATTTGGCCAGCATAATTTGCCTTGCATTTGTCTATTACTGTGACAGCATCTGTTGTCAACATAATAAGAAATCTGAAATAAATAGTTACACTGTTCCTTGACACATACATTTAAAAAGAAATTACTTTGTGCCATCTGCCATGATAAAAACATGTAGGAGCAGCTTGGTCATAAGCTCTAGTGACAAGGACACATACCTTCAACTGCTCAAAGCATAGAGGCGACCTCGCCTTCGAGCTGTGTGCCCGACACATTGTTACAGTGCAGGTTGAGTGACGCTGGCACATCTAGAGACCTCACCCTGCAAGGTGTGTCACAACATCATCAGGAAAAGAGCTGCCAGAGAGAGGTGGAAGTCAGCTGTGGGAGCCTGAACACCACAGTTAGGCTCTCCCCATGTGAATCAAATAGAACAGGGTCAGGAAAATGTCTTCACCCACAGAAGATACAGAATACCAGACACCCTGCAGTGCTTGATGGGGCTAATAATAACCTTCAGCTGTTAGAAACTGGACTACACTTCCATGGAGCAGATGCTTTTTCATAAGAATCATTGTGCTTTTGTAGTTGTGATGAAAACACAGTGGATTTTTTCAAATCAAAATCCTGTATCCAACAAACTCTTTCTGTACTCAGCAAAATAAATAATTTAGGTGAATTTTTCCTGCTTTTAACTGATGATTTTCCTCTTTGTGCTGATGATTTGGAAACAGAATGTTTTTAGATTTAATTGAACAATGTTGCTAGGATTTCAGAAGTAGGGAATTATGAATTTTAAAAGCTAGGAAACAGAAATGTAACTTGTCTCAGTAGTGACATTGTTATTTTTGAGACTTTTTTTGAACTCTTAGAGATTTTAATTTGAATATTGTAAGGAAAAGAGAGAGCTTGGTTTCATGTTTGTCAAATAATTAGCTCTAGTCTTCCTCCAAACATTGTGTTGGATGTCCCACCTTCTATCTCCTTAGAAAAAAATGAAGAAAATTCTCAAATTACTTGGCAGCCATATCCTAAAAGTATTGTTTAAGCCTGTGTGTTGGATAAGTGGTCAACACAGTTTGCATCCGTCTCAAGGACAAGAGAAGCTACAAATTTCATCATTAATTAATGTAACTAAAATACCTGGTCATTTACTATTATGTTACCCAAAATTAATAAGAAGGAAGAGGTGTCAACCAACACTTCCTTTCAAATGGTTTATTAGATAAATAATAAGCTTATAGTTGTGCTCTGTTTACTTTTACAGTCAAGTTTGTTACTTTGTATTTTGGGACAACAAAGGTTTTTGATACATGAAACCTGACTTGTTTTTTCAGCTAGATCAAGTTGCTAAAAGAAAACCACCATGTTCCCCAAAAGCCATACTTTGCTAACACAGGATGAATAGTGCTTCATCATGAAAATTGGAGAGCCTTTCGTAACTAGGAAATAACAAAAATGACTAGTTGTTTATATTTTTAAATATATGTTGGAGTATTTCCAGTTTGGGGGAAGGAATATAGACTGGTTTCTATGGGTTTAGCCATTGCAAAAATTCTTTGAGGAATTTTTTGTATTTATTAACCTTCAGCTAAAAAAAGCTTTAATGAAATTAAAAATCTATATTTTTTCCTTCCCACTTCACTGCAAAATTTCACAATAACCAAATGTTCTTGCAGTTTGAAATGAGACTGCCTGTTCTCCTGTTCTGCATTTTGGCAGCTTTACTGGTTTTTTTTCTAGACATTTGAAACTGATTTCTTTTTTTAGAGACGAACTCTAAAGAATGGCACGACTACAGCTTGCTACTTTGCAACAATTCACACAGATAGTTCCCTTCTTCTTGCTGAAATTGCAGGTAAGTCTAACAATGAGTTTTGAAGGATATTGTGTGGACCATGTTAGATGTAGAAAACAATGTTTAGGAGTTTTAGACTAGCTAGACATCTCTCTTCCTCCTAATTTGATTTTTTTCCTTGTACCTGCCACCTATTACCCACATTCACTTAAGCACCTCAATCCTACTGTTGCTACTCCTTCTCTCTTCACACCCAATCTGCTGATGGCTGAGCTAGTATTAGGTCTGCTGGACTTGTTCTCCAGCTACAGCTCTCTGCTCTTTTTAACCTTTTGTTATTTGAGGTTTAAAAGGACTGAGTGACAGGAGACCCAGTTAGTGCATTTATCTCCTGATAATCTGAGGCTTCAGCTGATAATCAATGTCAAAAATCTTCACGCACCCTCTGAAATCAGAGAGGTGGAAGCTGCATCAGAATCTTATTTTCCTTTCTGTTCACAGTTGCAAATGCCTGCTGTTTGAAAATGTTGTAGTTCTTGCAGGATTTGTCAAGGCTCAGACAGCTCATAAAGCAGAGAAATTTAATAAGAACCTCAGGTTTCATCAAAAATTACCTACTCTTTCTGATTTAGTTGTAAAACTTTGGAGCCATTACATTAAACAATTCAAATACTAAATATGGACAAAGAGATCTGATTTAGAAACACATTTGTTTCAGCCTAGGATTGGATATTATAAGCATGTTTTACACATGAGTTCTGATTTATTCATCTAGCATGGGTAAATCTCAAGAAAGAGGCTAGAATAGATCTGGAAATTTCTCTCTCTAACTGCATGTGGGAGGCTTGTTAGCAATCTTGTTCCTTTCCCTTAAGGAGAGATAGTTTCCCGAGATCTTTGTGCCTTCTCTCATCTCCAGCTACTGTACTTTGATGCTTGTATTTCTCATTCTCTGTATCACAGCTGTCTTCATATACTACCATTAAGAATTCTGGTTGTGGTTAAACTACAGTAATCTAGTTCTCTTTTATGAAGTTGGGTATTAATGTAGAAGGTCCTATTTAAGTGTTTGTTTCCTTATTTCCTCTTCTCTTTTTATCTTTAAAAGTCACAGGAATGATCCTAACTTAGAGATATGACAAGAGCATAAATTCTGGTCATCTTAAATGAGGTTGGATGGGGTGGACTTCAGGTTTTTATTTCAGTACAAGCTTTGGTAGTGGTTTCTGAGAACCAGTGATTCTGAGATTTGTATTCTAATGCATCTCAACAGATAAATTTGGTCAACGAGCATTTGTTGGAAAAGTCTGCATGGATATGAATGACAGTGTGCCACAATACAGAGAGATTACTGCTGACTCTGTCCAGGAGACAGAAAGGTAAAATGATAAAAGAGATGGCATAACCTTTTAAAATAAGATTTTTCATACATCTGAAAAGTGAATGTGAATCTCTCTGAGAGCTTACAGGTGTGAATTTATTAGCAATAGCTAGGGAATCGAACTCTAGATTACCATATATGGTACTATTAGTTACTGTCAGCTGCAAAGATGAGAACCTAGTTCAAATCCTGTCCTGCTACAGAATACAGTGATTTGAAGCTGAGCTTCTTTCCTCATAGAGAAATACACAAGCCAACAAACTATATATTTGCAAAACATATTTCATCACATTTCATCAGTTTTGAAACAGCTCACACTGTTCAAAGAATGTGAGAAGAATGAAAACAGCCATATTGAAATTTTGGCTTGTCACCTGGGCATTATATTTGTATTAGAGCTTCTGATTAAGAGAGCATTTTATTATATCAGGTTAATCAGGAACAGGAGAGACAGGCAGATGACAGCTAGTTCATTTTGCATTTTGGCCCTCAAATTTGCACAATGGAGGTCTCAAATCTTTTGGCCATTGCAGGAGTCAGACTCTGGTCTCTCACTTCCATCTGGTGATCTACCATGAGCTTCAGGGCTGTGAATGTAGCCTCTAGCATAATTTTCTTCTCCCTCTGAAGACATTTGATAAAATTGATACAACGTGTTGTAACCGAAATTACATAGTTTTCTTACTATGAACTATGAGATAAAAATTCACAGAGATCTTGTCCAGAAAGCATCTCAAACTGTCTTTCGGAAGTCACTTACATAAATTGAAAAAATGGCTTTCAAAGAATTTCCTCCTTCTAAAGTACGAGGAAGTTTAGTTTGCTCATCTGCATTATCTGTAGTGACTGTTTGGAGCTTTTTGTAGAGGTCGGAGGTAGGTAGCATTTCATTTAACAGAGTAAGTAAACCTTTATTTTCCAGAAGGTAGATTGCCTGTATGCTAACAGTAATATAAGCATTTCCAAAAAATCGAGGGCTTTTTAAGTGAATGAGGACATATGCATCTACTGTAAAATATAAAATATTACTGCATCTTTTAAAATTTGGATTTGAAAAAGTTTCAGCACTGCAATTTGAATTCATGGACAGACAAATTTAAGTTTGATTTGTTTTTTCTTTCTTCAATATTGCAGTTGTAGGTTATAATTATGTTCTCAATTCATTTAATGCAGCATGTGTTTGGTTTTCAGGGAGAACTTAGAATAATTACTGCTTGTCTAATGCTAAGTATTGCAATGAAAAAACACTAGTATGCATGTTCAGAGTCAAATTCAAAACTAGTGTAATTTGGTGTCACTATCCTGACTTCATTGTGTTTCCTCTCTTTACTTTATCTGAAAATCTGGCTCAACATTTTGTAAAAAATTCATCTGTCTGCAATGTTTAACAGGGTATCCAAGTATATATTTTTTATATTATTCATTATTTATAATGTAGAGGACAGATTTGTAACAACTTTATTTCTAACCTTTTTCAGGTTTGTTAAAGAAATTCTGGAAAAGAAAGTAAGTAGGGCTCTTTTTTGAATTCACTTCTGTATTCAGACGATGCTGTGTGAATGTGTGAAATAATTAATCCTCTATCCAAATCTGTTGTCTTAGCAACAAATCAGTAAATATACATCTTTCTATGCAATAGACAGATATCATCACTCTAAAAACTCTTCTGCTATTCATGTTGAGAAATGGATTTGTAACAGTGTAAAATCAATTTTCTGTGCTCAGAGCAGAGCAATGTCCTGTGTGTTTCTCTACCATGTTTGAAATACTTGGCTTCCTAGGAAGAACAACATTCTGTTTAAGAAAAGTCAAATTCAGTTTATCACTCTGTTGTATATAAGTAGACAGACTAATTGAAGGAATTCTCACCAGCAGAAATCATTGTTTTTTCAGTAAACTTTCTAATCCATTATAAAATTAATGTTTTGGGTCAGCACATGTCTTAAAGTGTATTTCTAAAGAAATTCATGCTTATACTCATCTGGTAAAGAGAGAAGTTTACACTCCAATAATGTACACAGTAGTACTTTTCTTATCAGCCTTTAGTGTTCAGTGACTTCTTTTGACATCACATCTCAAAATATTCAAGAGCGGTTGCCTGGAATTTAATGTTTAAATCATATGTATCACTAGAGTAATGCCTAAATTGTGTATTACTAGAGTGAGTTGGCCAATTTTAAAAGACCTGAGCTCCTTTTTTTTTGGGAGATAATACAAGGACCTGCAGTCCAAGTTATCACTTACTGAGTAAAAAACTCTTGCCTCTGACTAATGACAGAATTGTGATCGTGTTGACTATTTTTTTCTAGGAAAATCTTATTCTAGAGATGCAAGGTAGTTCTTGGTGTCTTCTCCACTGTTTCCTACTGTATAGCATATCTGATTATACCACTAGGTATCCTATCTAGGGAGCTTAGGGGTTTGTTGCTGTTATAAGTAGAGAATATTGAACAAGAAAATGGCTTTGGTTTTATAGAAGCTTGCAATTTTACATCGTTGTATCTTCAATGATCACAGAAGTGGGACTAAAAATATCTGGTCATTCAATTGATTTCTTTCTCATCATGCATGTAGACTGTCAGCAAATATGAAAAGGTATCCAGTGCTGCTGAAGACTGGTAAAATTTCAGTGATCTGATGTGAGCTTTAATGAAAACAAATTCTTTCATAAAGTTCATTAAAATTGTTGAAAGAAACCCTCACTTTCATTCTCTATTTCTGCAATGAAATGTCTAATGAAAGCAAGGAAATGATTATAAAGCCTAATTTGAGTTGGCAAGGATGCAGTAAGCAATATGCAATGAAGACAAAATGCAATTGCCATGTAAATGCTAGTCTTACTTATGGTTACTGAAATATATATGTAGAATACAAACCCCATCTTCTATTATTTTCAGTATCCCAGAGTACAGCCTATAATAACCCCTCGCTTTGGCCCCTCCTGCACAGAGGACTTGCTGAATGCCCTTGGGGATTTAGCACAAGCCCACGATCTCCGTGTGCAGGTAAGCTCTGAGAGCCCTGTGTGCCATTTAAATGGTGAGGGCAGACTGCATCCTGACCATCTAATGATACCTTTGAGAGGAGATACATTTCTGCTGCCCTATCTCAGCATCTACTCTGTTGTAGGCTTGTTCTCTCTTTTACCTCACAATCACATTGTGTATTATTTTATTAATTGTTTTAACATTGCCCAAAAACTGGAATCAGGGCCATTGTGTCACCATACTACTGGGACGGACACATGTACTATCTCATATCACTTTTAAAGGAATGAGTGGAGCTTCTTCTTCAGGTCCTATGAAAATTTCTTCAGGTCTGATGAAAAAAGAAATGCAAGGACTAGATCTAACTACAGGAATTAGAAATACTATTTTTTTATGAATGTATGTTTAGCACCAGTAGATTGCTCAGAAGGTTGCAATGTCAAGTTCAATGCTGTTTAAAGGACTCTATGCATTTTCTTGTTGCAGAGTCACATAAGTGAGAATGAAGAAGAAGTCAAACTTGTGGAGAACATGTTTCCTGCCTACCAGAATTACACTGAACTGTATGACAAAAACAAGCTGCTAACCAGCAAGGTAGCCACATAACAACTTCCCCAACATAACTTACATTAATCCATGTGGAAAATATGATGGATTACTGTATTTACCTGAAAAATGTGTATTTTTCTGTCAAGTGACATCTGGGGAAAAGTAAATTTGTTCTCTTTTGAGGTGCTAAATCTTTAAATAAGCCCCCACTGTTCCTAAGTATTTCAGGGGAGGTAAAAAATAAACATATTTTATTCTCCCTGATTCATTTTCCAAAGGCTCCAAAGAGAATTAGGGCAGTAGAATTAGAATAAAGTTAGATAAAGCTGGTATTGTAAGAATTGGTAATTCTTGGACAGTACCTAGTTAGCCTTATGTTCCAAGGATATTATCCCGTTTTTGCACACAAGTTTGCCTGAAGATTTCTTCTGTGATGTTACATTAGGACCAACTCAATTTTCTTCCTGTGGAGAAGTAGTTTTCCCTGTTGAATTCTGAGCATCAACCTCCCTTGCAAACAGGTGCTCTGACAATCCAAAAGCACTCTCATGTCATTTTACCAGCTGATTTTACCAAGCTTTGAGAGGCACACTAGCCTGAACAATTGAAATTCATAACAGCTTTATTCTGGTGAGATAAATGTAATGTATCTGCTCACAGTAATTACAAGTTGGAAAGCCAGGGCACACCTAATTAGATAGTGACTGCCCATGCAAAAGTGAATATGAACAACCCAAAGAGAGTCAGAGTACTTAAACATCAGTCAAGTTCATTTAAAAATTTAGGAGAGCATTTTCAGACATGCAAGGGGCAGCTGGAAACTCCCTGGGAATTAGCTATTGAACTGCCATTTCTGTATTTGAAATTGTACCCCAGTAAATTGCTTGTTTACTGTCCTATTTGCTTGAGAAATCAATATGGACTACAGAAGCATGTACACAGTATTAACCTTTGTTTTCTCACCCAGTCCTTTGCACGCTGATTTGCTGTTCTAAAGAGCATATTTGTGCTGCAAAAGGACAGGTCTTAATTCTGTGACTTGTATGCACACAAGTGAAAATGGTCATGAAAAATTATGATTACCGGTGCCTTCTGGAATCAAGCTCCTGGATATTTGGGAAAGCATTCTATTAAACACAAGTATAGCAGCAGAACCTCAGATATTGCCTCCCCATCCACTCAAACTAAGACACCAAATCAATTTTTTTAAAAGCGTTTTAAAAGCTGGGATTTTTTTGGAGCTGTTGCTGAAATGTTTCTTTTTAAAAACAGCACAGATTGTCAGGGACATGCTTCTGTACCTGTCATATGTAGGTCCTTATCTAAAGACATGGCTATTCTCCTTGTGTTTTCAGCTACATTGGGCTTGATGAGTAGTGATGAGAGGAGCACAGTGCTACTAGGAGACGCTCAGTGAAAGCAATCTCTGTGCCATGCTCAATTTTATGTGCAGATTGCAAGATCTAGCAGAGCTCTTGCTCTTCTCTTTCAGTGGGCATTTGGCATTAGATTTATATGGGAATAATTGGTTTATGCACTATTATATTATCCTATCCTATACTTCTGTGTTTTTTTGTGAACTTATTTTTAAAGTCAGTTATGTAGGCTAAGAAAAAAAGTAATCCATCAGATGCAAAAAATATTTTGCTTAAAGAATATTTAATCCCTCTGTCTCTCCCTGGTGCAAACCTTTATAGAGCCAAGAGGAAACATGCTAAGAGTATATACATCTTCCATTTTATCTGATGTATTCCTAGCCCCAGTACTCAATCTCTGTGTTAGCTACAAAATATAAATTGTAAGCTTTCTACACCACTAGGACAACTAGGAAGTTCTTGCTTTTGTCTTTGGTCACAGCAGTCACTGCAAGAGCAAGCACCTTGTATTCTTATATTTAAAAAATGCAAAAAAAGCTGAAGGAATGATATGTCAGGGACACTGAAATTAATCAGTTTTTCCCTTAAGAAGTGCATTAATTTAACTAGATGGTAAAATGTGTCCTTTTTGGCTATTTAAAGCAGTGCAGCAAACTTAACAGCCACAGAAGTAAATGAAACACTGAGTAAATTGGTGATTCTCTTTTTCTTTAGACAGTGATGGCTCATGCCTGTCATCTTTCTGAAGAAGAGCTGAAACTTTTTAGTCTTCGTGGAGCTGCAATTTCACATTGCCCCAATTCTAACTTTTCGTAAGTTAAAAAGTAAAAAAAGAAAATAGGAATAGTGTATAATTAAATAAAACTGTTGTTCGGGTAGTACCCTGAGTCAATACTACCATTGCAAAGCTGTTTATATGACACCTTATTACATCCTAAATATTGAATTGAACATGACCATTCGTCATCCACTTCTGCATAGCATGCTCTGTACTGATTTGTAGTCTTTCAGTTTAGTTATTGCTTCTATATCTTTATCTATATAAATATGTAATTTCTAATCTTTTTTGTCTTTTGACTGCTCTGTCAGTGGTAGATTCAAGGCATTTCCCTTCACCCTGAAGTACACTAATATTTTGGGGGAATGGACTGTAAAATCTTTCTGTTGGGCATACATGAAATACTGCATGGTATCCAGCCAGAATAGATAATAAACCAAATCTTGTACACATTAAGGAGGAGTCTTTGTCATAAAATGGCTCTGCAGCTCTGCTTTTTCTGAATTTTTTCTGCATGTACTACACAGAACGTGTTTCTTCTTCCAATCCAGGTTGCGCAGCGGTGTCTTAAATGTGCGAAAGGTTCTTGAACACAATGTGAAGCTTGGTCTTGGCACAGGTTAGTAGTTTGCTGTGAATGTGTTTTTTTCTGGAAGCCATTGGGAGATACAAAAACATTCATCTGTTCATATTCAAAAATCAGCATGTCTCCAACTTTTGGTCCTCCTTTGTTTTCTCCACCAGAATAAGGCAGTCTAGAATGCTGGAATCTAGAGCTGGTCCAAAACTCTTTAAAAAGGAAACAAAAAATTAATGAAGAGTTTTGTTGTTGCTGTGAGCTTAAAAAGGGCTTGAACAACAACTTTTCAGGTTTCTGGTTTTGTGTTATGTTCTATGTACCTAATTGTGTAAGAGAACACCTTTATTGGGAATTATGCCTTCAGAGACTTAACAGTATGCCTCAGTGCTTAACAGTAGAACTTATGGGTTTACCATATATGTCTCTTCATAACTTTGAATTAAAGCTTATAGAAATTTAACATAAAGAATTACACTCAAAGTTTGTTTCTAAGTGTCTGATACCTTCTAGATGTTGCTGGTGGATATTCGGCTTCTATGCTTGATGCTATAAGGAAAACAATGATGGCATCTAATAGCCTTCAGATCAATAAAGTGAATGAAACAGGACTAACTCTTGAGGAAGCTTTTCAGCTTGCCACACTGGGAGGAAGCCAAGGTAAGAAGAACATTCTTTAGTGTGCACACAGAGAGCTACAATTCTTTTGGATTATGTCTTCCTTCACGGAGAGATTACTGGATTTTCTGGTCCCAGAGTGAAATCTAACTGGTGGGCAGAGACAATCCTTCAGTTTCTCTCACCCATACTAGACTTTTCAGAAAGTCTATTAATGCTGAGAGTATAATAACAAAACCTTAATGGCATTTCAGGGTTGTACATTTGCTTTGCAAAGATCCTCTTATGACTTCTTAGTCATAAGGCTATAAGTGCTTGTCTGTTTATTGTACCAGCTGGAAATTTGTTTTTTCAGCAATCACCACCTAGAAGAAAAACTGCAATTACTGTAAAATCATGCATTTTATTTGTCATCAGTTTCTAATTTTACTTGTGCTTTTTGAGCTGCCAGTGAGGCAGTTTGTTGCAAATCAAAACATCATGCAAATCACTCCTCACTCAGTGAAAAGCAGAAAACTGAAATAGGCTTTCCACCATGGTTGTTCAAAACACAGTTACATCTGCAGAATGCAATCATACAATATATGAACTATCCAGTTTTGGAGAACCAGTTTTGTTATGATCAGTGTGCACATAAAAATAGATACAATTTAAAAATTTTAATGGAACTGGCATGATTTAGCAGAGAAGAAACCCACACATAAATGAAAACCTATTATTGTTTTAGTTAGCAGAAGTGAGCTCACTACCTTCTAAAGCACTGGTCCCAAATCTACTCTGTGTAACATGTCAGTAGCTGTCAAAAAGCTCTGTTGGGAATTATTAATGGAAGTTTAAAAGATGTAGTGAAAATTTCATCAAAAAGTCTTCTCAGGACTGTGTTTGAATTCCTGGAGAGTGTAATGGAGGAAATAGGGAAGACAGAAGATGAACAGGGAACAAAAAGTGTCCTTGCTCCTGCAATGTATATTGTTCCACATTGTGTGGCTAAGACACAGAAAGGAACACTCATAAAAATCCCAAACTCATATGCGTTTTCCCTTCCCAGCTACTCTTGTGCTTTTTCTCTATTAGGTTTCCTTAGTAAAGTGTTTATTTTATATATCGATTCTAAGCTGTTTTATCCTTACTGAATCACTTTTAAGGGTAGAATATTAATTACTTCTACAAGCTTTCAATAGCCTGGATACTGAAAGGGAAAAATTCAGTCGCAGAAATTTAAATGAGAGATTATTTTGTTGGAATAATTTGCTTTGTTAAGACTCCTAAACACTTGTCACCCTCTTGTGTTTAATCTAAAAATTGCATTCTGCTCAAAAACCTGAAGAAACATGAGATCATGTTTCAGTTGAAACTAGTAGGTAATCAAAATATTTCATAGTTTGTAGGAGTTTAAATATTTTTAAGATATTGTGATATTCCTGTCGCTCACAAACTTCAGAGAAGACTGAAGTTCCTTTACCAGAGCAATCTGAAAACAAATGGATTATTTGCAGATATTAGGCTCTTTGATAACTTGATTTCAGAGTACTGAAAAAATACTTTCCAGACACTTTTGAGATACTTTCTGTAACTTAAAATGACCCTAATTTATTTCTAAAGAGGCACAAAGGCTTCTCTTAAGGTATTCTGAGAACTTGCAAGCACTCAGTCCCTGAAGATGAGTATGTAGGTTTTCAGGGTATGTGGACCTAAGAACTTGTGGTTGTAATAAAACTTAGAAAAAATAAAGCTAAATAATAGACCACAAGCCAAGCCTCACAGGTATATATGAGACCTACAGACTGGCTATGATTATTTTTCCCACACCGTATTATTCTTTGTTCCTGATAATTGCAGTTACTCACTGGACACATCTTTTACTATCCCATTACTATGCACATATTATTATTGCAATAGGCCTATACAACCTTTCAAAATTTCTTAAACTTTTTTAAAAATGCAGTCTAATATTGCCTTGGCAAGATGAGTGTTATCACATGCTTCACCGTTTCTCTGACTAAATTTCATTGTCCATTTGAAGTTTGAATATTTTTGCAATATAACGTATTGTTTCTTAAGTCTCTTAGGAGTTCAGGTGCTAACATACTCACTATTCAATTTGGTTTGGGGTTTTTCCTTGTAATCATTTAAATTTTTGTTTGCCTTATGAATATTTTAAATAAGTCACCAAGTAATTCTACATGGTGGAAGGAGGCTGGTCCTGAAGACGTGTTTATGAGCTTATTTTCTCCCTCAGCTCTAGGACTAGATGATGTGATTGGAAACTTTGAAGTGGGAAAAGAATTTGATGCCCTGCTAATCAACACGAAGGCTTCAGATAGCCCTTTTGACTTGTTCTCTGCTGATGATTTTGAGGTAATCAGAACAGGATTGATGATAAAAAAATAATGGAAATTATGTAGAGAACATCCATGATACAGACAGAAAAAGTCTCTTGAGAATGATTCTGTTGACAGGAACTGGGGGTACTACACCTCTGCTGTCTGTGCTTCAGCCTAGATGTTCCATTTTTTTTTTCTTCAGAATATTGCTGACACCAGCAACAGTGCCATAACACCATGAGCAAAAATGCATGTAATATTTTTAATGCAGGTTATGTTAGCCCAAGATGACAATTACAGTTGTCTATTTGCAGTGACAAATTGTTGCCAAGAAAAAGCAATTTAGTTTTAGTCAATACTTGGAGTTCAGACGGAAAAATGGCACTTGTTCCCAGAGAAAGGTTAGGTTGCCTTTTCTGCATTGCTGTTACAAAACGAAGCAAGCACTCAAGATGGCTAATTTGAGTTAGAAACACAGTTTTTATGTTAATATTTAAGCAGTTGGTTTTATGGTATGGAAACACTTTCTCATTCAAAAACCTTCTCTGACTAAAAAAGATGATTAAGAGTAGTTTGGATTTATCTGTAAAAGGTATTATTTTTAAGTTTAAATCTAAACTTTTTAGGCTATTGGTCCTTAGGACTTTACAAACATTTAAATTTTGCATTATTTGCAAAAAGTAAATCATGTATGCTAAGTTTTGATTTCACTGTTACCAGGAATATTTGGGATAACTGTTTTTATCACTACTTTCAAACTTCAAATGATTATGATCTGGGACAGCAGATAATAATTTCTGAATTTGTTATTTCCCATTTTTTTTCAGGACACTCTCCAGAAGTTCCTGTATCTGGGTATGTCTTGATTTTCAGCTCAAGCTGAATTCTCATTTCCTACATCAAATATAGTCTAAATTAATGTTGGGGTTAATAATAGATTTATTTTTATATAAGTATAGATTTATTTGTAGTAATTAAATGCATTTATTCAACTCTTATGTGAGCATTAACATGTCCCTAATAATTAGTATTAATATT
>VZTB01017520.1:121325-142894 GCA_013397245.1 Thryothorus ludovicianus | reverse complement strand
ATATTAATACTAAAAAAAACTGGTTTATAATTATTTTTAAGTGTGCCTGGGTAGTGTCTGGACCAGGGCTGTGCTGCTGCTGTGTTGTGGTGTTGAGGTGTCTGGTGCCAACTCTGGCTACAGCTGTGTCATGCTCTAACAAGACTTTTGCCTTTCTGAGGAGCTGTCTGGGTCACACCAGCTTTCTTGCTGGCTGGTTTCAAGCCAGTTCAGATACTGTGCAAACATTTATTGGTCTTTGTGGTAGCCCTTACTACTTCTGTCCAAATGGACTTTCTCAGGTCTAGGAAATAGTTGCTGGAATTAATGTGTTCCAAAAGTGTTTCTGTGGACTGCATAATTTCCATTAATTAAGTCAGTGTTTGTATTTATGTGCAAATCTCTCTCTTTTGACCATGTTATTTCAGGTGATGATCGGAATATTTCTGAGGTGTATGTGGCTGGAAAGCAAGTGGTTCCTTTTTCAAGCTCTGTATAAATCTATTTTCCTTTTGCAAAATACTCTGCTGATCATTCTGCATCTGATTTGAAAAAGATTGATTAAACACAGTGCCTGATCATCAGGAATGACACCTCACTTTTGGATAATGTTATAAAACTTGCACTTGCAAACATCAAAACTTTTGTTAGGCCTTTCAAGAATTACTTTACCAAAATTTTCACAGTTCTAGAGGGAATGGTTATTTAAATTTCTTTGTGAAAATACCATTGTGCATTGATAGGCGATTTGATAAATACCTTATTTAGAGAGGACACCTGCTGCTCTGCTTAATAATAGTATAGAAAGCATTATGTGGAACAATGAAATGCTCATTATCTATAGGAATTTTTAGAAACGACAGTGCTTATAAATTGATTGTGCGGGTAACGAATATCATGGAAGAATGAAATTTCTATAATGTTACCATCAAGTATGGAAAAATCAGTGTCATTTTGGAGAATGTGGTTTTCAATTTTTCCTAGGACCTTTTTTTTAAAAAAAATTTTAATTTAAAACATTATTTTTAAGAGGGGATAAGTAAGAAGTGTGTGTTTATAAATAAAAAAGGGTCCTTTTCAAAGAGTTTAGAATTGTCATTTGTAGTCAGACACTCCATTGAATTACCTTGATCTGAGAGATGGCTGAATGAAACTTCTGTTAAATTAGAAGCCGGCACAAAGGTGTCTCTGCAGGCTATACAATGGCAAACAAATTAAGAGGGTTTTCTGGACTAGAGGGAGTGCTTCATCTAGTACAGCATCCTGCAGAATCTTCCCAAACTCATTTGCTCCTGACTGTTCAGACAGGATAATAAGATGTCCCTTCTCCTTTCTGTAGGGGAAGTATGTGCATTTAAAAAATTTCCAGGAGAAATGGTCTTTTTCTGGCCATTACCACCTTTGACTTGAGGTGAAAATTATCACTGAAAGAAGCAGCTCAACTCTGCTGTGCTCTTTGCATTTTTCAATCTGGCAGCCATAATTACAGCCCTGTAGAATTCCAGGTAAAAAATATGCCCTTTTTGTTTTGGGAATCTCTGTGTGACTTCCTTTCTTGAAAAGGCATATTCCCCTGCTTTTTTCAGAGTTTTTAAATTTTTTTTATTTTGTTTTGTGTTGTTTTTGGTTTTTTTGGTGAGATATGTTTGATGAGGGGATTCCTTCTTGTTTCTCTATTACGTTTTTGCAACGCAAAGAATGTAAACTTTAATTTCAGGGCCATTAGAGACCAATGTTGTATTTAGATACTGTAAACATATGTTGAATATGGTTTTAAAGCCTGCTTCAAACTTCTTTGATTCCACTAAGCCTTGTTTTGCACTTTTATCTCACTGCCTGGGGATATAGGACTTACCTCTGTTCACAAAACAAGGGAGGTCACTGCACCAAAGTTTCACTTCATGTCTACTTCAAAGAGAGTGCTTGGCCCAACGCCACTCATGATATTCTGATTTTAAAAGCATTTTCAGAGCTTATGTATTGTTATGATTACGCCTACACGAGACAGCATAGCGTCAAGGGGAAGTGTAACAGCTAATTTGGGCACTGAAAGCAGTATAGTCTGTTCAATGTGTTTTTTTGGCTGAAGCTGAGGGGCTGTACCGAACAACAGGGAATAGCCAGCAGGGAGTAGCCAGAATGTCTTGCAGATATCACCTGGATGCAGCCACTCACTGAGAGTTCACTCAGGTATCTTCCAGGTCGCTGCGCTGTGCTGCTGCTGCTTGTTGAGGTACAGCCCTCCTACCCACTACGTTCAAAGACTTCTAAGGCTTTAGGAGTCATGATCTAAGGATTAAGACTTACACATTCCATCAGGGTGTTTTCTCAACCATTATGTTTTTCATGTGTCCCGATCACCTACACAGTAGCACACTTGTTCAGCAAATAACAACCTTCAGCTCTTTAACTTGGTTTCCTGATTCAGGGACATTTTTTTCTCATGAATTTTGACATGAATTTAATTGACCAAATTTCACATTTCAAAACCAAAGAACTGTGAGACACATGTTTTAATCCTCCCAGTTACTGTTTGAAACTATTTTTAGGGAATTTTATGGTTTTCAGCTTTGGCTTTCCTGTGGTGGAGAAAGATCACACAGCCTTGTGTACAATGTATGCTAGTGCCCTACTTCTTTGCCTCCAGAGCTATGAATTAAATCAATGCTTTTATTTTAATGGTAGTCTTAATTGTCTCTGACTTGTTTTCCCATTATTTTGTAGTGTTTTTTAAGAAAGAGATTTAGCATTTCTTCTTAAAATACTTTTGGAGGTGGACAGGTTGCTTATTTGCAATCTGAGAACACACTAAAACTTTAACGAGTTCAGAACTACACTGCTGGTCCGGTTACAAAGGGACTCTCTAGGATAACTGCTGCCAGCGAGCTTTGTATCTGAATTTTTACCAGGTCGTGAGCAGCTTGACTCTTGTTAAATTCAGGGACAAGGTAGGAACTCATCTTTTGATTATAGCTTTTCTAACGTCTAATATCCAGACATTACCCTGACATAGCAATGGAAAATCATATTTTTGAGAATCTCAGCTGGAGGAGAAACTGCCTGCAGATAGTGCCATGGGCTGCCTGCAGCACTCTGCAATGCCCAGGACCAGGGGGAGCAAGACTCAAGATGGACAGCATTACATTAAATGCTGGGGTGTTTAGGTGTAAAGGAAACAAGTCTGAATTTGACGTTTGAGGAGGCCAGTGGAGGAATTAATACAACAAATAAATCGAGGGTCTTTTGACAGCAACATTTAAATAGAACTGAATGGAGAAAAAATGTGCTGCCAGAAAAATGAAATGGGTTTGTCTGAGGCAGTCCCAAAAGCTTGCTCAGTGGAAGATGGCTTATGAGTATAAATTTTAAGGTTTTAGGTCATACAAAGAATGTAGTAGTCAGAATTCTCTGAAGCAATTTAGGGAAAATTACTCACTAAGGATCACGGAGGATCCTGCTGTGAAGTTTTGGTCCTTGAGACTCTAAGCCTGTGTGTAGATTGCCAAGATGTTTGTTTTGGTGAGGGAGGATCAGTGGATAAAAGTAGTTACTGCTGAGACTCACACATCTACACTATGCAGCTCAAGGCTACATATATTCTGCTTCCTTGGATAGATGCCCCTACTGCATATGCAATTTGAAGCAGGCCAAGTTATGGGATCAGATTCTTCTTCAGAGACTGGAGTATATTTGTAAGGCAGCTGAGCCTCTAGTGTAGTTTCCTCCAAAAAAAAAAGGATTAATTCTTGTATACCAAAACCACCCTGGAAACTGAACAAAGTTTCAATTAAAGGGAGAATGATTGGGAATTTAGCACTATTTCTCAAATCAAAATGCTAATAGAGGCTAGAGGTTGAACTATTCCCCACCCCATCCTCTTCCCATCACAGAACTTAGTAGCTGAATACAAATTCAAACAACCTTCTTCCACTTTCCTCCCTTTTCCTCAACACCAGCCTCCTCCCCCCAAAAAAAACAAAACCCAACCAGAAAACCCCCAAACCTTAAAATGAAACAACTGAACACTAAGGGGATATGAGTATGTGGAAGAAAATAAAGAAATAATTTTCAGTCAGTAAAAATTGATACATATGACAAATTGACTGATTAAAGATAAAACCTCTGGAAAAATGTACATGCAACAGATTCCAGATGTCTCTCCCCACAAGTTCTCTTATCAGATGGTGGATGAGATCTTTCTTTCTTAATATGTCTTTATGTTCAATGGTAGCACACCATTCAGACAAAGGAAAAAAAAGGCTATTTGTGTAGAGCTTGCTTGTTGGGACAATATGCTTACTGTGTTCTATGGTCAAATAAGCACTTATTTCTTATAAATAGAATGTATTTGAATTACTGTTATATGTTGATCTCATTGTGTCACTTTAGGTTTTGAAATACTAGTAAGAATTGCCTATGCATTATGCAGCATTATTTGAATTATTCATGTGTGGCAAGTGGAGTTCTGCACTTTAAAATGTTGCCTTGGCCTAATGTTTATATTTATGCTGTATTTTTGTGCAATCATAAGGTTTTGTAGGGGAAAAAAGTGTATTTTTTCACTGTACTAAAATTTTCAGTAAGTCAGCTTTCTTTTAGAAAAGGAGACTTTAAAATTGCTCTGTCTAAAAGTCTGTGCCTGATTGTACAGTCAAGAATGGAAAAAATTATAATGGTTTCATAAACTTGATTAGTAACATTTAATGTACAAAGAAATGCAGATAGATAGAATTTTTTGAAATATAATTATGGTAATGCAATGCAAGTTAACAAAAGGTATTATTGTTGAATATCTACAGTTTTATTGCACAAAAGAGAGCATAGTTATTCTTAATTATTAATTTTTGAAGAATACTTAAGTCTTGAAAAACAAAAAGCCCAAGTTCTTTCAAAGAATATCCCAGTTTTAGAAGGAAAAGATATTAATGTTAATAACAAAACAAGCTGTTAAACATATTATCTTAAGCATTTCCAGGAACAATCTGTAACAGATGATAAGGTAGACATTTTTCAAAGTTCTGGATTTTCATGAATAAACCATGCTGCTTTACTTGCAGCCTGATACGTGTTAAGAGTCAACTCACCTGCAAAATTATAGAGTAGAGTCACAGAATCAGCTAAGTTGGAAGGGATCCTCAAGGATCATTGTGTCCAGCTCCTGGCCCTACATAGCATCATACCCTAGGAGAGAGAAAAAATTAATTACAGAAGATATTTGAAAAGACTGGTAGCAGAATACAAAATACTGCAAAGTAGAAAGGAGATAGATCAGAGGAACTCATAAAAAGATGATATGTCAGTGAAATTTTAAGTATGACATGCTCAGAAAAAAAGATACACTCTCAGGTAATGTTCTATTAGGTCATGGATGTCATTCCTTCTAAAAGTCATTGAGGCCGAAAACCTGACCAGGTTTCCAAAGCAGTTGCTTTTTATGCATAATAATACAAACCCAAATACGTGCTCATGGCATAGTTACGTAACTCTTCACAACTTCTAGACTTCTGCTCCAAGATTAAATCAAAATTACCTTTAACAGTTCCAGAAAAAACAATACAAGGGCATATTTTGTTTTATCTTCACCTGTCCTGTGAAACAGTGCCTGTGGCACTGGCCAGAACAGAGGCTGAATTAGCCTGGTCCCAGTGAAGAATTTCTGTTCCTGCATGCCCCAGACATCATACCCTGTCATGTGCCTGGTGGTAACTGAGTCCAGCACAGGAGAAAGAGTCTGGTGTGATTGAAGTGACTGAATACAAACTGTTTTAAATATCAGATTGATTAGAAATTAAGCTCATTGCTGAGACCACAGCACATTTTAAATTATGCAACCATATACCTAGTGCTGAACTTCTAGATACTAGGACTTTGGCTTAAAGGCGTGGGGGTTTTAAGCCCTTGTGCTATATATGGAACAACTCATGCTCCTCTCAGCAGAGAAACTAGCAAATGACATCCACAAGGTATGAAAAATAGTAACAACAAAATCAACAAATACCATTCTTGGGAAGCCAAAAGGGCATCAGAAACATTAACAATAATCTCTTGTTTAAAGTTAATAGAACTTAGTTATGTTAGTTTATGTGGAAAGGCTGAGCAATGTTTTTGGGAGGCAGTTCCTGGAAACTTCAATGGAAATTCTTTACTTGGAAAATGCCCAGAATCATTGTGCTCCAACCAAAAGGTGCCTTGTGGCTTCTGCAGAGGCAGTCACTTCTGCATTAATTATGCCTAGACCCTCACTTCTTTACCCTGTCATGACTCAGAAGTGTGTATTAGCTTTAATTCTGGCATTGGTTTGTGGTTTCTCATAGACCTAGTCTTAGTTTGAAAATAGCTATTCTAAAGGAATTGAGCTGGGCGAAGGATAAGGATAAAGGCAATCTTATGCCACCCTGTCAAATGCTTCAACACAAAATATTTGTCCCAGCAGGTAGGTGTTGTTACATTTGCACAGCTCTCAGACTCAATGATTTGGCTTAATGACTTGAGTCAACTCGTAAAAATTAAACTCACTCAAGGCTGACAGAAACTGTGAGCAGCTGACAAACATACAAGTGTTTTGCCATGATCTGCATTTAAGCCGTCAGTGGCTTTCCTTAGCCAAGGGCTCCTAGGCATTTTTAGATAAAAAAAGCTCCCTGGAGATAAACTTGCAAGAGAAGAGGCCAGTTTTGGTGACAGCTGAACTCTGTGAACTGCATCCTGTCTAGCCTTGTGGCTTTGGAGCTGGGTTGTGTACTCCTCTAACTACTTCTACTGACAAAGCTTTTAGAAAGTATTAGCATGTGCTCCTTACCTGTGGATGTTTGCATCCCTTGCTTCAAGACAAAATTTCTTACCCCAAAGAAGAGTTCACATCTTGCTGGAGTAAGTTTTTCTGATGCTGATTTGTCTGCTTGTCACCTGTTGTGCATAAGCTCTGGTTCATGTGAAAATGCCTAACTGGAGTTAATGTTGTTGAATTTATCCTTCCTTTTGTACTTGTGCAGTTTTAAGGAAGAGCAATGTATTAAGAGAAATGGTATATTCGATTTCCACTGTTCTGCTTGGTTTTGGTCATGCTAAATAGGAAGTCATGTACTGTTGAAACAAAATAAAGAGGCCTTGTGTTTACACCAACCCTCGTCTCTTTCTGTGTTTGACTTTTGAGAAGAGAGAGAAAGCTGACAAGCTGACTAATAAACAATGAAGGCCAAAATACACAGCAACACATCCTGTCCTCTAGGGAACCTGTGCAATGCCCCATCACAGCAGTTTGCAAAATCTGCTCAAGTATGTACAATGTTATTTTAGGGGATCTTCTTTCAGATTCAAAGCTCTTACAGGCATTGTTGTATCTTTATTACCAGATTTCTTGGCTTCATAAATCAAAGCCAGTGCTTCAGTAACCACTTTATTCTTTTTTTGTATTGAAGTATACTGTCCTGAAATGCTTGCTTTATCCTGCTTTGTGAAAAAAAGTCACATCTCCTTTGATGTGGGTTTCTTCACTTTCTTACTTTTCAAAGCATAAAAATGTCCCCTGTCTAAGTAGCTCTGAAACTCACCAGAAGTGAATTTTCTTTAAAAAAAACTGCTGTAAGAGGACCAATAATTACACACTGCAGAATTGTATACTGAAATGTTGAGAATTATTACAAATTGTTACAAACTTGCTCAAAATTTTGTGCACAAGAAATAAAGCTATTCTGTGTTTTCATCAATCAGCAATAAAGAAAGTGAAAGAAAACGTCTTTATAGACTACTGTTCTTAATAGGAGGGCCCATTTAGGCTTTCAGCATGGAAATTCTGCTACTTGACATTTTAGTTCTGAAAAACACCATTAAGAAATGCTTCTATAGTATTTTACTGGAGTACTCTATTGAGACTTACCTGTTTAAAGCAGTATGAGCCCCAGATGCAAGCAGAGTTCTTATGGTGTAGGTTTTCAAGTCAATTTGAAAATCTGAGAGCCTTTTTTATGCTCTTAGTAAATCTCAACATATAATTACGTGTTTCGCTACAAGGAGTTGAGTTGAGCAGTTTGTACAAGTGAAAACAGTTTGCAATCCCCTCAAAAAGTCACTGAATAATCCTGAACAATTTATCAATGTAAATTTATCAGTTTTCTTCCATTACTGTAAAGCAGAAAACAAAACATTCTCTTAGTTTGAGTCCAGATACTGGATCACTTTTATTTCAGCTTAATGAATTTGCAGTTCATGACTTAAGAGCATAACTAAAATGCAAAATTCAGGTTACTTGTCTTTTGCTTGTACTCTGTAATCAACTGTCTTCCTTTCAAAGCATGTGACTGCATTCTTTCATTATTTTTAATTAAATATGGCCTTTAGCACTTACCCTAAAAATATGGCATAAAGGTCATGAAATCAAGCTGAAATAAAGCAATGCCTCTTCCTTTCATAATTGGTCTTAGTAGTTACATCTTAAAATATAGAAGTATTTTTCTTAAAAACTGGAAGTATTAAGCAGCAGGTACATTTTCATCTCAACCCCTGCTTGAACCAACCTCACCTCCCTGCATATGGGTGAAATTTCACAGCTGTCAGAAATTCAGCTTCTCTGATAATTCATACAGAATATCAATTCCAGCTAGCTGAGGGCAGCATTAATGCCCCCTGAATCCTCTCAGTGCTCTAAAAATTACTCCCTGGTCTTTTTTTTTTGAGAAAGAATCCCCATTGTTGAATTTTTATGACTTGTGAAACGGCAAACAGATGTGCCACATGAGATCAAGCACTGTCTCGAAGGGCACAGCAGCCAGTGCTGAGCAATCCTCCCTCCCCCAGCTGAGGGGCTGCATCTGGGCATTTCCAGCATTGTCATGCAAAATTCACTTGCTTCAAGGGGTAACTGGAAGAAGAGTTTGAACAGTGTGCAGCAGATGCTGTTACAGAAAGAGATTCACATGTTTTATAAGTGTAAACCTATAAAGAATTGAAGAGTTGCAGTCCTCTGCTCTGTCCTTTCCATGTCAGAAAGGGGTGGCTGAGGCACCGGCGAGGCCATGTCTGACGTCTTCATCATGTACCCAGCCTTGGGGCTGAATATCTCAGTGAAACACACACAGAGTGGATTTGAGTGACCAGGATTAGAGCTGTTTCCAATGAAGTATGTAAGAGCAACATAACACTGTGCACTTGCTAAACACCCAGTGTTTCAGCTTATTATGGGTCTTGCTCCCTTAAGTTTAATGCTGTGATGAGCCTCGTGCTAGCAGTTTGGGTGGTTGCTCAGCCAGCCTATAGCAGCAGCCTAGACTTGCTCTAGGGGCCTGTTAGAGAAGCCCATCACCAGGGCATCCTCATATCCATGGCATCACAAACTGTGAAATTAAATACAAATTGCTGCATTTGCACTTCTTCAGTACAAAAGCTATCTCAGTGCAGTTCATGTGTACAGACAGCTCTCAGCTGCACCCCTGCCTGTTTTGGGAGCTGCTGCTGTCCTGTAGGAGCTGCTGCTTCTGGCTGTAGATGCTGATGTGGAACTGAAACCAGGTGAGGCAGGATGAGGTGGTGTCATGAGCTACCTTCATAAACTCCTGCACTTCAGATTTTCCTCTCTTTAAAATGAACAGTATTGGCAGTATTACCCCTCCTTTGTAAAACCCCATGAAGAGTTAAAGAGGAAAACCAAAGAAAATAAATAAAAGTAAGAAAGAAGAAAGAAAGAAAGAGAAAAAGGAATAGTGAGAAGAACAGCAGGAGGGGGAAAAATGTGTTCAGCTTTTTCCTACACTATTTCCTAGGCTTTATCTTACAGAGGTGTTTCATACCAGTGGAAGCAGTCCAGGGAGGTGGGTGGAGGGTGATACCTGCCTGTGCTGCTCTTCCCTATCCCTGAAGAGGCCTTCTCCCTCTTCTCCTGGAACATGACTCCTCAATGCTGGCTGACAGAACATCTACAGTTATCCTAATCCCCTGGTAAACCACAGCCCTCTGAGAATGCCCCTTCAAAATATAGTGTTTCATCACTTTTTGTGAGCCCTGCACACCTCTGAAGCACAATCCATCACCTAGAGAAGCTACTGCTTGCATGTAATTTGCAGTTGTTGCCCTACAGTATCTACTAACACTTCATAATTTTGCCTCCAATTCCATATACACCTTTCATTGAAGAAGTCCTCCAGACTTCTTGCAGTACAGAAATCTGCACTGGAGAGGAGGACATGACCTGCCCAAAAACCTGCCTTTGTTGTTCAGGCCTTGAAAATTGCATTTTTAAAATCACTGCAATGATAACAAATCCCCCCAGCAACACAGACCCTCCAGGATCTGTGGAATTACCTGATGGTTGTTGTCCAAAGTGCAGATGTTGTTACACAGGCTGCAGCCTGTGCAAGCACGAAATGAAGGTGGGCCATGGTACCACCTTGCAGTGCCTCACCTTGTCCCAGTCACGAGTGTGTGAAAGCAGTATTATATTTTTACACATCGTACATGGCTCCAGGATCAGTGCTAGACTTCACAACAGATCCTTCCAGCTGTGGACCTGGATATGCTTGTGCTTTCAGCTAACCCACTCCATTATTTTCTAAGTCTTTCCTGCACAATGTGATTTGATCTAATTTAAAGTGACCTTTTCCCAAAAAGAGGTTTGCTGCTGAGTGAGAAGAAAGTAGATGTACTTTCAAGGTGATGAAAAAAGAAGTACAGAGTTGTCACAAATTAGTGATTTAAATCACGTGAGGAGTCAAAGGTACTAAAAGCCATTTTAATATAAATTCCCAGAAGCACAGCTTAACAAAGTTCAATGGCAAGATTCTCTGAATTACATACTACATGGATGAAATATACAAAGTAAAATTACATAAAGAATTATTTGGAATTATTTACCAGGAGACATAAAAAGGGTAAGGATGCAAAAGGGGAGACTATCCTTCTGAGTCATGAGATTCAGGATGGACTCCCTTATTTTCTAAACTACCAGTAAATATCTGTCAAGTTGAAATCCCCCATGAGTGCAAGGGAGGCACTTGTGAAATTTCTCCCAACCTCCTGAAGAGTGAATCATTGCTTATTCATCCTGGCTAGGTGGTCTGTAACAGACTCCTACCAGGACATCCACTCTGCTGACCTTCCCCTGATTTTTACCCACTCAACTTGTTATCATCAGGGGATTCAATCTAATCTGAACAATCCCTCACAAACAGTGCTACCCCACTACCTCTTCTGCTTCACTCATCTCTTCTAAAGTTCTTATAGTCACCCAAGAAAAAAAGTAAAATTATACCCAATGCAAAAAAAAAAAGAAATTTTTTGTTCCTGGTAAATGTTATCTGTAAATTGTGCTAGGAATATTAAACTGTTTTGGGACTAAATAGGCTTCAAACTGGCTTGAGCAACTTTCTCCTGCATAGTACCCATTCTTTGGATTCACAGAAGTCTTCAGCCATCCCACTGATGATCCTGGACCTTCTGTCTTCAGACCACAAAACCCATAACTTTCTGATGTATTACAAATAATTTATTATGGAGAAAAAATATAGCAAAGGGAATAGGCACAAGAATGCCAGTGTTGTTAACAGTATTATATTCTTCACACGGGCAGCAGGTACATCCCTATGGCACCACCCTCTCCTCACATGTGTGTCCTTGCAGGGAGAACTGCACTATTCTTTAGGCAAGGATATGAAAGGCACTGTGCTGGGTCAGACCAAAGGTCTGTCTAGCAAAAATGTCATGTTTCCAATAAGGTTGAAGAATAATAAAGATGTGCAGGAGGAAATTTGGACACAGAACAAGCCTTCCCTTGCAGACTACCCTGCTTTCAGCCAGCAAATCACATTTAAGTCAACACTGCATTAGAGAAGTTGGTTTAGCTCTTTTGTTTGTCTAGTCCCTCTCTGTTACATTCATATTTTTTGCTCTTTGCAAAATCCAGCAACTGTGAATCCCATCTGTTCATTTGTTATCAGGTGGCACAGTTCTTTCTTCTGTTTGTTTTACTGGCTGCCTAAACACATCCCTGCTCCTGCTCCCCAGACTGCAAGCTCTAGTGAATAGTTCAATGTCACTTTTCAACAAGTATCACTGCCCTCAAAAATTATTTCAAGGAAGACTAAGAATGTTTTGTGTTTTCTTACATTTTTGGTTCAACTTATCAAATGGGTGTGTTCATATATATATTTTGTAATTTGGTTTGACACAGAAAGATTAAGGCTGGACAGTAAATTACACATGAAGTAGGCTGGACTGGTTTCTCAGAAAACAAGGAGGAGCTGCCAGTACTGCCTATTCCATTTCATAGACCTGGAAGCAGCAGAACATTTTGCAAGCCAAGCGGGCTGGCATTTGCCTGAAGTAATTAAAATATCTTGTTTCTCCATGCTAAGGCTGATAGACATGCCAAGCTGGGAATTGCTGGAAGTTGGTGTCAGATTCAGGCTTCACTAGACTTTAAAAGAAACATTGTGCAGCTATCATCCCTTGATCCAAGACTGATTTACAGCATCAAGTTTCCACCTTTTCCTCCTTCCTGTACAAATGTGCTGTGTGGTATGAGAGTCACTATGAAGAGGATAGCAGAAACTCCATGTCAGGGCATAGAAGGAGGGTACAGAAGGAAGAGAAAGGTATTTCCTTCTCCCCACTGGCCCTTGGGTATGTAAAACCGAATTCTTTCAATAGATACCTTCTGATAGAAAAGGAGTACAATCAGAATATAGAATGTTGCACTTCTAGTAAGGACATGAGAGGAACAAACAATATAGCTGGTGATGGTGTTGCCCTGGGTGTGCCATCTTCTTTTGGAGATTTTTTGTGTCTTCCTGCTGATGTGCGTTCTGTAAGCACCATCAGAACTTTACGTTCTGGAACAAGTTTAGAAATTTGCATCAAACTACAGACATACTTGAGTTCTGACATCAGCAAATTTAAAGCTTGACTGTGACTGGCTGCACAAAGTGCAAAATATCCCTTTGGATTGTGATTCATATTCCTGATATTCACATGAGCACTCAGAAGCATTTTTTATTTAAATTGTCCTGATAAAATTAAGATACTGTGGTGACAAATGTGGGATGAATGGATGAACTACATGATATTACTAATAGCAAGGATAAGAATTTGTAAATTGTTTCTTAAACCCAAGATTACCATGCAACCTCAACATGCTCATAGATGCAAAGACCGTGAAAATTTCAGCTGGCATTCTCTTGGAATAAGGTCACAAAACCAAGGTACTAGACATTACCAAAGATTACTTCATAATAACCACAATGGGCTTTTAAAAACACTTACTCATCCTTTTACTCCAGAGGGCAAGAACAACATCATGCCCTGCTTTTTATGTCTTTGGCAGAGCCCAGGAGAGAGCCACTAGACACTGTGTCTTCTCTACCAAGATAGGAGGTACAACGATGAGCACCCCTCCTTGGATCAAGGATTCACCTGCCAGCTCTGCCCCTCTCTGCAGCAAAGGGCTAAGCAACTTGCTCTGATAGACATTGAAAATTGCATCATATTGCTTCCCTCTGTAATGTTTGTGCTGCTTTGGATGAGTTAAACCTTTCTACAGGCATGATTTAACCAACCACTTCCAGTCTCAACAGCATGTGAAGATTTTTATAAAGAGGATTCTTGCCTGTTTAGTAAACATTACAGCCTGGTTCCTAAAAATGTCTATATAATTGTTTCAGGTGGTTACTTAGGCAGGCTTCTGAAGTGTTAATTGTGATATTAGTGCTAAATGCATTGAGCTGTCTTTTGCATTTACTGGAATTGTGACTCACTGAGCTGACTAAGTCGCTATATGTTTAACTCCAGAACAAGGCTGAGCTAATGTATTTCAAAGTGGTATTTGATAAGCAGATTACTCCACTGCCTACAAAAATCTGTACTAATAATTAGAGAAAATTAAGTATGAGAATGAATTGTGTGGCGTCTCTCACTGACATAAATTGCTCCCACACTCCTCTCTGAATTTTGCTTGGTCTATTCACCATGCAGTGTAAGCACCTTGAAGCAACTATAGCCTCAACATTCTATACTGGACTTTGAGACTCCTATTTTAACATTTTATCATATCATCATAAAAACACAACAAACACCCTTATCTCTTATTACAGCCATTTGCATGACTATTTTCACCTAAACATGACATAAAAATTCCCTGTTGCAAATCTTTAAAAAATCATAAAACAAGAAAAAAGTACTTCCCCTTTTCTCACAAGTCAGATCAGATATGAGCAAAATTCACATGGAGGCCCTATAAAGAACAATCATACTGCAAGCATTAAACCTTCCTTGTTATAAAAGCAAAAGACTTTGAAAATCAAAAATGGGACTCAAGGCACAAAACACCCTCACTGGATGATACACATGGCCTCTTGCAGGGCTTTGTGCAAGCTTTTGTGGCACTGTTGTGCTTTGCCTCTGAGCACAGGCCATGTGAAGTCAGCCTGCCTTGTTGAAACTCAGTCTTCCCGGGCAATGCATGTGGGGATATGAGACTGCTCATGCTGGATCAATAGTGGTGGAGAAGGTGCTGCCCTCCCTCTTGCAGGCTTACACTGCCTGGTGACTTGGAGCACTTTCTCTGACTGACAGCCCCTTGTCCCAGCATCCTGGGGACCAGCAGAGGCAATGTATTGGGCATTAATACTCACCCCTTCCATGGTGCCCTTGTCATCTGAAACTCCAGATCCATCATCACAGTGGTGGTGTGGCATAGACAGTCCTGCCCTTTTGGCCTACTCAAATTCCTTCTGAGATTTGGTGCTTAGCAGTATATGGTCAAAGTGATCTGATTGTGCCACAGCTTGGCACTATCAGCACAGATAAAACAAACACACTTGTCTAAAATATTTACTTGTTCCTGGAACTTTGTTCTTGAACTAACCAGTGTGACTGACAACTTCTTTAATTGAAAAAATGGGGTCGGTTTATCCTTAGTTTTTGCCTTGGGAAAAGGGAGCCTTAAGACACCAGTTAGTATATTTTATTTTAGTATTTTTCTAAAAGCAGTTTCCTTATACTGAAATTCCTTTCATGTATCCAGGGAGAAGGGAAAAGAAAATCAGACTGTTATTTAGTTGCTGAGTCACTGAAGGGAGACGTTTGCAGTGGTGAAAGGATACCCTTCTGGGATGGTGTGGGCGGGGGCTGGCACTGCAGGGCATATGGCCGGGCCCCCCACAGCTCTGCTAAGCAGCCTGGACTGCTGCAGTGACACAGGTGACCCGAACGGGGCTCTTGAGAGGCATGACCCTGGGACTCCTGCTCACATGGAATGGCAGTGTCAAGGCTCAGTCCACAGCAGGCAGACCCTGCTTGGCTGTCCTGTACACCCCTTCTCTACATCTGATTTTTGTAAATCACTTTCAGATGTGTCAGGGAAACTGAGGTACAGTAAAGACTGTGGTTAGCTACTGGTTATAGGAAGCTGAATCAAACTCCTGAGCTGATTGTGTTTTTACATCTGTGGGCTGAGAATGGCTCTTGCCTTGAAGTAGGAAAGAAAAAAGCTATGAAGTGTGCTCATGGCTGTAAACCCTGCACGAAAAGGTTTTGAAACACAAATGCATGTATCTGATCTCTGAACACAAGGCTTTGCTTCTCTCCATATAGCTTTCACATGACTGAGGTGGGAGAGTGAGGGGCAGGAATTTCCAGCTGCAGCTCTCACCTAGAACAGAGCAGGGCAGGAAGCAGGTGTGTTTGAACAACAAACATTTTAAAAACACAATGACCAGGTTTGCGAAAACAGAGATTGCAAACAGTATTCTTTGTCAATACTCCACCTAACTAAATTGTGTTTAGTGAAAAACAACTCAACCATAAGTTAGCAACTTAACCGATGCTAGTAAAACATTCCCTAAAAAGAAGCATATTTAGCAGAAAAAGAAGTGGAAGTTACCCTAACTGCTTAGGACTTGCAGTTCATAGTAGCATTCTTGCTTATTTCTTGCTATTTTCTAAAAATAGTTCCCAACTTGTAGCCCAAACCAGCATAGTACTCACACCGCAGGCTGCGCATGTATTAACTTACTTTATTCAGTACTAACAAGGTCTGCAAAGATATGTTCTCAGCATAACCTTTTACTACAGTTAAAAAACCACACACACATCCACACAGATCAGCTTTACAAATTATGTGAAATGCTTTAAGAAAATCAGACATGTTTACTTCAGACTGTAAAGTGCTATCAGGAGTGGGGATGAAATGAAAGAGAAAAGACAAGTCAAATGTGCAGCAGTTAAGTTATAGAGTAAGTTTAAGGCAGAAGAAGTATATGGGTATTCTTGCCTATTGGTGCTTTTCTTGTTTGGCATTGGTGTCACACAATTGTTTCCTGAGCTGAAGGGCCAGTCATTGAAGAATTTTAATAGCCTGATGAGGACTTGAGGCGCTGGGTGGATTTTAGCCTCCAGAGAAGCATATTGGAGTTCACAGATCTTTTTGGGCAGTATTTGTTGTAAGATAAATCAGAAATGACAACTCTAGTCACCATCTGGTTTTGTCCACCAACACGATATGATGGAGCTGTGTCTTGAGTAGTGCCTGTTCAGGCCCGGGCTAAGGGGCTGCTGCTGCTGCCCCCCGTGATACCACTCTGGAGCTTGTGGAAAGCAGGTATTCCACAGCGACACTTGAGGAAGCAAGGAGAGCTGGGTCCAGAATACAGCACTGCTGCTTTTCCCAGCCAAGGGGCAGTTCCCAACTCAGATGTTGCACTCACCTTGTTGAAAGATGGTTTTGGTTGGGACTTGGGGAATTCCTAAGTGTTGTACCTCTACTTCTGGTAGTATAACTCACCCACCCTCCGTGACATTGCTCTTTAAAATGTGGCTTTTTAAATTGGATCACTTGATCAAAACCAAATCAGGAAGCAATTGCACAAGTCGGGTAAAACTAGTGTTGTACGACAGTCAAGCAGCTGGTGGCAGTAGTCTGGTAATATAGCACAGCTTGAGCCAGAACTGCAGAACCATGCCCTCACTGACTCCTTCCGTGTTTTGTACTCCCCTCTGCGCACTGGGGACAGCAACCCATACCCATCAGCACCAGGAGCTCTGGGAAATGAAAAGTCAGTAAAAGTCCTGATGTTACTATTCACTGATAAAACCTTTGGCCTCCAGCAGCTATTTGCAGGGTGAGTTGTTACATGCCTCTATTTACTGAAGGCTGGCCAAAACTGAGAAATGACTATGCACTGAACTGTGATTCACCCTCAACAGATGACAAACAAAACCACCCCTGCTTAGGTGAAATGAGGAGTAAACTAAATTGAATCTCAAGGTCATTTTCTAACACCATACAATTTCCAAACTCTAGTTTACAAAATGTTGCTGAGAAGCCAGAGAACTGCTACTACTGTCAGACCTTTATCCATTGGCAGGTGCAGATATGTAATTGCTAACATTCAGCAAAAGTATCCCTTTAAATGTAAAGCTATTTCCACAACCTGCAGGTGCCTCTGGCTCACACTCAGGTAGCAAACCTTAAAGCCACAATAGCAAATGCTAATCTTTGCATCATTGCTATGCTTGAAGCTACCAGCCAAACTGTTTCAGCATGGTGACTGAAACCGCAACTCCTCAGCAGTCTGTGCAAACCTGTGTAGTGGTCTCACCTCTCCCGCCTGCCTGTGCATCATCCTCACGATAGACCCAGTTCTCAGTGAACTTCCCATGAGCTGCTGTGGTGACTGAATTGACAACAAAACACCCAAGACTTTGGTTATACAAGGTCAGCCAGGAATTGTAACAGAAATACACAAATCAGTATGGGTATTATCCATCATATGAATCCAGCAATCAAAGGAACCAGCTCAGTCTCACTCTGAAGACTGAAACCAGACTGAAAGGGATAAAGATTTTTCCAGGGTCATAAATCTACTTTCCCCTCATAAATCCCATGCTACTTAAAATACAAGTAAGGAAAATCTACTTTAGACTAATCCTGTTTAAACCCAATCTGACCTGGTCTCCCAGAAGCATTAACAAAGTTAAATAGTCCTGTGCACAAACTGTTTCACAGGCTTTCTTGGGAACTCAGGGTACAGTAATCATGTACTGTACCCTTCTCACTGATCCACTAAAGAAAATTCAATCAAATCTAAAAATGTTTTCCACTCAAGGGAAACCCTAATAAAAAAATGACACAGGTTGAGTGGGTTTTAAACAATATACATGTGCACTATAATAAAGAGTAGATAAACAAGAATGAGGAATAGCAAATTAAATTGAGCCCCTTTTCCTCTGATCTGTGCTACAGTCTCACTGACACTACAAAGTGAAGATTCACAGTGGGATTTCATCCTCTTTTGCTATATTTGAAAATATATTAAACAGGCAAAAATATTAAACACAGGCATTGTAGGTCTCCAAAACTGAAAGGTCAGAGCTGTAGGTAGCATTTCTTCACCTACATGCTTGCCATGCAATAGCTCAGCAAATGCTATCTGCTTCTAACAGCTCTCACAAAATTGTGCCAACAAGGTAACAAACATCACCACCAAAAAAAGCTTACAGACAACAAAATACATGAATTACCAGTCAAGACTGGTATCAGCGAAATCTGAAAGTAAACCAATAAAAAGAAGTCCAAATAAACATCTCTAAATAGGAGCAGTTAACATTTAATGACACCTTTCAAAGATAATGGGACTGAGAGATATGAAGCTGACAGGAAAAATTCTGCAGAGAGCAGGGTCCCATACTGAATCATGGTTTCAGTTTATCTTTCTTCACCTTTTTGTTATTTAATTAATATTTAATTATTGTAGCATCTTGAAGCAATAGGAAGAACCTAGAAACACATGGACAAGAAAAAGACTAAAAGTGACTCCTCATCAATAATGCTCACTGGCCTATCAAAACAAACTCCCCGTAAAATCCCCAAACAAAGCATTTAAAAAGGATTGATTTTTCCCTGCTCAAATAAAACCATGATGAAGATGGCTGGATATGGGGGTAAAATCAGTTCAGACATAGCCACATTGTACAGCAGCTTAGCTAATGATTCAGTGGGCAGCTGTCTTGAGTCCAATTAGGCAAGTACATTTGGCTACTATGCAGTCAGTGACTCTAACTCCTTTGAATTTCAACATTTTTCATGAAACATGCCAGTCTTGGTGGTTAATTTAGGAAATATGGCTCTGATCTACAAATAGAGAAGATCATGTTACACTAAGTGGCACACACAACCCTGTCAACATTTTTTTAAAAATCCCAAACAGGTATAACTATTAAAAAAACAGGCAAAACAAAGAACTTGGTCCACAGTCACAGTAAGAAAATTGAGAAATATCACCTGTGCATGGATCAAAAATTGCAATACAGAGCAATGGCAGTAATTCAGCATTTACAGACATCTCAATGGGAACTTGAAAGGAGGACTCGACACAAGTCATGAGTAACCGTAAAATACCTACAAAGAGGGAGGCACTTCACCCTGAAACCCTCTCAGAGGCAGTTGAGTGCCTTGGACCAGAACTCATCACACAATAACAAGAGAATCACAGAATATTCTGAGTTGGAAGGGACTCACAAGGATTATCAGAGTAGAACTCATGGTCTACCCAGCATTGCTTGCACTTAGGTGAAAGAGTAGATATAATTATCCCATTTATTTTTTGTTTTCAGCAGGCTTACTGCTGCTTGGAAATAAATGCTGGTGAACTGGTTGCAGATAAGGAGAAAAAAGAAAAGAGCAGCTACAGGGGGTTTAATGAAGACACAGATACCTCACTTAGGTGGTTTGAGCTGAAGTAACACTCACCTGAGAAGCTCATCTTCCAACACTGCTACAATGCTGGCCATGAGCTTACAAAAGAAAAATATACTGAAATGAAAGAGGTATTAAAAAAAGAATTTGTCATCTGCATGTTACTATCTAGTACAAAAGACTAGCATCATCTAGTACAAAAGACAGCTTCTTCAGGAAGCTATGCCACTAGTAATTTTAATTATCAACTTTTTTTTTTTTAAATAGCAGATTACACCTACACAAATAAAACAGTCAAGCTAGTGGTTTTGGTTGCTATTTTAGGTGTCCATTCTTGCATTTATTTCACTACTCCCATCTTTAGCCCAATTTTCATTTAATTTACATCAAATCATAGACTGCTGATATTCTGCTAATTTACATCCTACAGAACTCAATTCTTCATAACACGAGGGATCCAGTCTTTGGTTCTGCTTTATTAGGCTGACAGGCCCTTTCAAGCAGAAATGGCCTCTGTATTTCCTTCAGTGAAAAAACCCCCAAACTCCTACCCTGCTTTTTTGGCCATCACTAAATTACTTCTAAAACAAGCAATGTAAAGGCTGAAGCACTTTCTGCTAAACGTTTACAGTAGATTGTGACAACTCAGGTTTGCAAAATGGCATTTAAAACTCTCTGTGATAATAGTTATTTCCCACTGCACTCACGGACGGACAGAACTTCGTTTCTGCACTCATCATTTTTCCAGATGATGTTTTCAAACCATTCAGGTTTGTCATATGTCAATTCCAATGCCACCTTTGAATGTACTTTCAGGTGTACTGCCAAAGCTCTTTGTGTCTCCTAAATTAGAAAGCAGTCCATCAAACATCAAACAATCACAGGAGCCAGTAATACATTATTTGTGAGAAAACATGTTCTTATTTCTGGCTGACGGAGAAACTAATTAAACAAGCAGAAAAAGCACACAACTATACAGACAGCAAAGTTCCATTTGTGACTGAGTCATAGCAACTTAACACACCTGGATACCTGAAACAAACCAATTCCTTATTTGCTGCACATTTCCTCCTTCAAGCAGATGTATCAGATGATACTGCAGAGCAGCTCAGGAACACAGGAAAAATGACATGAATTTTGACTCATCAGGGACACCAGACTTGAATCAAATCCTTAAGTACCCTTTCAGTGACAAGGAGCCAGGACAAATACAAGCATCTAAGACATTCTGTTACACTTGCAAATAATCATCTTCCAAAGGAGAGTAATCAATGATCAATAGCATGGTTTCAAAGAGCTAAGTACCATGACAATAGTCAGGGATTCTTGACCCCATAGCATTCTTATGCATCACAACCAACAAAAGTACCTAGCAGCTCATCAGCATTGGAACTACCACAGGAAGGTCATCTTTGCATTCCAAAATTCAGGCTTAACAGTAAGAGCAGTCAATAAGTTTGCCCAGAATCCTGTGGGACATAGCAGTGCATAGCCATATTTGGGGCTAGGCAAGCATTTCATAGATTGGGGATTATGAAATCATGACCTAGGTGTTTTCATTTAGTCATGTGTTTATACAGTCCTTTTTGTTTCCTAACCAAAAAAATCACCATCATGTAGTAATATTGTTTAAGACAGTGAGACTCTTCCCAAAACACTGTGTTTATGCATGAGTTTAAAACAGCAGTCTAACAGGCAAATGTGAAATGAGGATCAGTGGCACGTGAAGCAATTACGTTTCTTGGAAGATAAACTCGTGTATTCATGGAAGTCTAAATTGTGTCCCTATCCAAATACTTTGTCAATACCCGCTCTTTTCAAACAACCTTCCCCTCCTTCATTTAGTGAGCTGCAACAGAAGCAGAGCTCAGAAGCGATTATACATACTATATACGCTATTAACTATTAAAAG
>VZTB01017520.1:104072-118113 GCA_013397245.1 Thryothorus ludovicianus | reverse complement strand
TTGTCAGAGTAACGGTGAAGTCCACAGAATAGGTTTCCACACCGGCAGTCAAATCCTGTACACAGAAAAAGAAGTAACATTACTAGGAAGGTTAGTTTTTAATTAAGGTGTTAATTAAGAGTGTGGTCACTACAAAGGGGATATGTTTGTCTACTATGACATACAGAATAAGAAAAATAAATTGATTTACTAAGTTTTGTGAATTGTGAAGAAGCTGATAAATTTAACAGAACGCACATTTTGTTAAGTTTAATCTCACAAGAGGTAACTGATCATGCAAATCTGTTCAAAATTGACAGTATTCTCACACCTGTAAGGCCAACCTTCTTCCTGCACATGAAACATCTGTTCTTCTTTGGTTTAGGCAGTTCAGAAGCTTTCTCTTCACTCTGTGAAGTACTAGGTTGAGAAACTGATGGGCTTGGTTGAGTAACAACTGTTAACGCATGCAAAGGATATTAGGGTTAAATTTGCTTTTCTTGACTTCACTGGGTATCCAGTATTATGCACACATTAAGGATTAATTCACCCACTAAGACCCTGACACCTGCTGCATAAAGTACTACATAGACTAGTATAAAATTGCTAAAAAGAAATAGGGATTTTTAACTACTTTAGTCATCCCTTCCAAAACTACTTGAGATATCCAGATTTTCCTCCACATTTCAAACAACTAGAAAATACATGGCACTTATTCATTATACCTATACAGGCTTGAAAAGCATGACAGAAATTACATGTACACATTTTATATTTAAATAAATCACATTATCAAATTAATTCTAAAACAGTAACAATACTGTCACAGCTAAAGCTGCTGCACACAGTTACCTCTGTAGGAAAGACAACTAAAAGGAACATATTTTAGAAAAAAACAAAATTCAGTAATGAGTTCCTGCTACAGTACTGGGTTGTTTTGCCACTTCTGCAGTGAAGTCAGGGATCTAAAGCAGTTTATCAAGACAGGAGCTAGGAAGCTGCTAATTCTGTGACAGATCCAGAACACAGTTACAAAATACACAATTCAAAAGAGCCCTCATTTAGATAACAAAGTGCAGATTTGCATCACATATCTCTATTTTTTGTAATTTATTCAGTTTCAGTGTTCAAGCAGGTATAGTCAAAATGAGTAATTTCTCAGTTTCCTCTTCAGACATCTTTAGTTATGGCTTTTTCATTTAAAAAGTGGTTTTCCCAAAAAATTTAATTTATTTAATTGATATCCTCTTCATATCCAGCTCGTCACTGGAACTAAGGAAAGCTGAGAGATGCACTAGCACACAACCGTAATACTTGCTTTTGGCACAAGCTTGCAGAACACTCCCAGTGTATGATACCATCTATCATGTCTATTAACTACAAAATGCATTTCATAATAAATGGAGTATATAAGCCTCAAGGATGTATTTGCAATCAACTTCATACAAACTACAAACATGGTTTGTTAGATGGATTCTTTTGAATAGTACTTGTTTTTTAAAATTGTGTTTGCATTGTCATATATGACTTCACAATTTCCCATACAACAAGAAAGACCTCAGGCAAGACTTTATTATCTAAACAAGACTTGTAAGCAACAAACTCTTAGAAGTAACATGGAACACTCACTGCTCATCACAAAAAATTTCATGCAGTAAAACAAATGACCGCTAATATTTTCTTATACTTCCACATCATAGCAACAGTCCTAATGAACAACCAAGGTCATTTATAACCTATTTTTTTGTCACATCATAGGTATTTTATAGATTTTTTTTTGTGAAAAGAATTTGTTTTGACTAAGATTTTCTAGATGAACAAATATGATACTCTGAACTTGTCTTTGAAAGCCAAGAAAATCAGTGTTCAGTACCAGTTTGTCTGCTAGAGAGCCTTTGACCAAAAATCGCTTAACGGCCAGCAATATCACAAACTGAGTGTACCTGTTTGATGTTATGCACAATAGACATCAGCTATGGCCTTAAAAAAAATAAGAAGACTAAACGCCTCCCAAAAAGCATAGTCAAATCCCATTTTTTAGGATTTGTTATACTTGCTAGTTTGTTTCAAAATGAAATGCTAGTTGTAAGCCAAGACAGATGAATAAGAGGAATCACAAACACGCACATTGCAATTCGGTTTGTAGTTAGCTAAGGCAAAGCTTCATCTACATAAGAACCAAATTAAAAATTTGAGCCCTGGCAGCATGCATGCTGTTTCAATCATATGCAAAAGAAAATGTAGAGGAGGGCAAATCAACAGTGACATAAAGTCACTCACAACACACACTAAGAGAAAATGAAAATGAGAACAGAACCAATCATATCACTGCTTAACACATGTCAACAAGGAAGCAAAAATGGAAACAGCAGCTTTCCAGGAATTACCAAGGCAAAAAGACAGCTTAGTAGATCACTTTACCACAAAACAAAGCCTCTGAAAACAAAATCATCTAGGGAAAATGTTAACAATTACTACAGATATACTTCCATCTTTGCATCAAGAAACTGCAACAATGGCAGCCTACAACAGGTAAAGTGATGAAAGTGAGAAACTGCAGCAGCACATTTCCTGAAAGGGCTGATGAACAGGATCCTTCCCCCACAACTAAGACATCTTCCAAGGAGGAAAAGCACTACACAACACACAGTAATGGTCACTAAAAGGTATGAAGACAAGGGAGGACAAAGTTCCTTAAGTCCAAACTAAAATGTTCCATTTATTATTCTCAAAGAATAAAGGATTCCCCTATTATTTTATGCCAGTAGACTTTAGTATGATTGGCTTTTATTATGTTAAATTTTCATAAATATACTTCTGAGTAATGGCAAGGACAGAAGAAAAAGCAGCCTACCCTGTCCCCTAAAGCTCAGAACAAAACTTCTTTTTCATCAACCTGTAGATGAAAAATACTGAAAACTGTAAGTTGTTCTGCCATGACATCAGGAGTCCATCTAAATCAAAATACTGTTCTTACAGTTACTTGTCACAAAACGCTTGCCTTAACACAAAAGACAAATCCAACTGGGCAAGTACAATTTCAGTCTTCAAAATATTAAATTCGTGCCAGAAATCACACTGTGTTAATCAAAGTGGTCTAAACGATTTATGCATCAGCACAGAATAGGTAGCTGAAAAAATGCCAAAAGCTGTAAAATAATGGCCATTGGTACCTGTTGACCCGCTTCCTTGGTAACAGTGTTCAGATGAAGAAAACTCCTCACCACTAAAACTTCTCAGTATTGTAACAGAGCTCCTACTGGTATGTATGCACATTCGTATCCTGATCTCCAAACTGGAGAAACATGGATTTGAAGGATGGACTATGTGGTGAGAAAGGAATTGACTGGATGGACACAACCAGAGAAGTGTCGTCAATGGCTCTATGTACAGACCGGTGATGAGTGTTGTCACTCAGGGCTCTGTCTTGGGACCCCTACTCTTTCATATCTCAACCAGTTACAAAGACAGCGGGATTAAGTGGACACTCAGTACAAAGGAGGGGATACCAGACAGGGAGATCTGGACAAACTTGAGAAATGGGCTCAAGACCTGTCCATCTACTCTGCTACAGTAGACCCCACCTGGAGTGCCAAATCCAGCTCTGGGGCCCTCAGCACAGGAAAGATGTTCTTGTGGGTTAACACCAAAGAGGGCCACAAAGATGATCAGGGGCCTGAAGCACTTCGCCCAAGAAGTCAAGCTGAGAGAGATGGGGTTGTTCAGCATGGAGATGACAAGGCTCTAGGAATACCTCACTGAATACTTTCCTAGAGAAAGTATTATCTTAGAGAGCTTATAAAGCAGAAGGATAGATTTATACACGCACAGATAGTAATTTATACAAGGGCAGGGGAAATATTTTTTAATTACAAGAGAGAATTTTATTACATGTTAGGCAGAAATTCTTTACTCCAAGACCAGTGATGCATAGGATCAGACAGGTTGGAACTAGATGATCTATAAAGCCCTTTCCAATCCAAATGGTTCTATGTGTAGCCCTCTTTATCACCTTGGTCACAACCCTTCCTGTCTCTGGCTCAAGACATGCAAAGATCTACTTTACTTGAATTTTACCAGAACAGTTCTACTACAATGCCAAAACTTTAGGAACAACTGATTTTCAGAACTGGGTAGGCTTCTATTAACTACTATTTTTGTCTTAAATGATTGCCTGTAGGCACTATAAAGATGCATTACCATCATGCCCAATGATGACTATTATCCTAGGAAATTACTGATGAAGACTAACAATCCTATATTGGAGGTCGGTACCTGAAAAAGCCTGCATAAATACAGGCCTTTCATCACAAATTTGGGAAAAAATCCTTCAAATGTAGCCTAAAGATAAGATTCATCTTTACAAGAGGAGCTGCAAGGCACTGATGGAACAAGTAAGCCACACGACAAGGTACAACAGCTACTTAATATACACACAAAAATGTTCTACAAACTGGGGAATAAAGTTTTTCTTAGACTCATGGGAGTGCCATTCAAATTTAAAAATCATTCTTGGAAAAGTATGTTCAAAGCTGTCAGTAGATTTTCTTAAAACAGTAAGGCTACTTCAAAAAGGCATGTATCTAATCAGTATTACAGAGATTTCACACTGGAAATGAATGAATCCAATGGTTTCAGTTGAAGAAAACACATTGAAAATAAATCAGTACTATTTTCCAACATTCCCCATATCAAAAGTGACCACAAAGGGATACAAAAGTAATAGAATAAAGTTTTTTGAAGTTTCTCTGACTAAAGAAAAATTCATCAAAATAAGATTTAAACACCTTAAACTTCAAGGATAACAAAGGCACAAGTTTTTAAAAGCACAAGGAATAAAATTGATTGAAGGACCATGACTTGATGACATTAACTGCCAACTCCCACCATTGAAGACACAGAAAAAAACAAAACAAGAGAGAGAAAAGGTAGTCAGAAGTTATCCAAAAGACATTAGATGCATTTCTGCAGTTCTGGAGCTGAAACAATAGCAGCAGCAGTAGAAGTACTAGAAACAATACAATCCTAATACTGTATATTAGTACAATTGTCCTGGTTTCAGTCGGCATAAAGTTATTTTATTCTCAGTAGCTGGTACATTACAGTATCTTGGATTCAGTATGAGGATAATGCTGATAATATTAATAAACTAAGTGTTGCTAAATAGTGCTTTTACTTTAAAACAAAGACTTTCTCACATGTGCTCTGCAAGCAAACAGGTGCACAAAAAGCCAGGAGGGAGCATCCCTGGGACAGCTGACCCGAATGAACTAGCCAAACGAATATTCCACACAACAGAAATGGGAGGGTGTCAACTGGGACCTGCCAGAGTCACTGCTGGGGGATGAGCTGGGCATCAGTCAGCAGGCAGTGACCAAATGTAGTATGCATCACTCCTGAAGTTTCTAGAGTTTATTCCTCTTTCTCTTCTTTTCATTACAATTATATTGTTATTATCATCACTACTGCTTATTTTACTTTGCTTTAATTATTAAGCTGCTTTTATCTTAACCCACAGGGTTTAGTTTCTTCCCCCACAATCGTCCTCACCACCAGGGAAGAAACTGAGTGGCTGTATAGTACTTACTTGCCAGCTGGGGATAATCTAAGACAACAAAGTGCTTGTACATACAACTTTAGTCTGGAAAGATGGTCAGTATCTACTATGCTTTATCAAGCTTTTGCTCAGGAACTAGAATTGCTATGCAAACCTGGGTGCCTGTGATGAAAGGCTGCAGAACAAACCTCCATCATGCTTACTTTCATGTCAAGGAGAGGGAATAGAAATGTTGTGCAGCATGCCACTCACTTTCTCTATGCCTAACTCTAACTCATATATCTGCAAACTTAATATGTTAATTTAATATAACATAAAGATCCCCAGTTTCAGTATCACATAGAAACACAGTTTAATCTGCTTATCATGAAGACTTGACGTGTGTGCTGTATCACTATTAGAATAATAACATGCTATCACCAACACACACAGTACCAGTAGTTAGGTCCTCAGTGTTTCTGTATGCAGCAGAAGCTTCAGGGCATACAAGAGATTCCATTCCTGAAATTTTTCAATCAGGAGTGTTTCATGGGAGACATGAAGACAAGCTTATTATTTTTAACACAATACAGAATTATTGTATCAGACAATGTTACTAATACAACAGAATTGTTTACAGAGAGCAACATGGTGAAACTACTATGGCCGTGTGTGAAAACAGAACTATCAAGACACTCATTACAGATTTAAGGACCATGATGTACTTGCATCTTGATCTTACCATGTCTTATAAGTTACCTTACTTATATCTTACTCACAATATTACCTGCAACACACAGGCTCTACCTACAACATAACAAGGGTAACCCATTACAGGGTCTCTCAACCTGAATGCTGAACAGCTGTAACACAGCTCTAACCCTAACAGCTTGATAGAAAGCAAAGAGAGGGGCCAACCACCATTGCCTGCTATCTTCTAACACTGCTGCTGCTGCTGAATGAAAGGATAAGTTACAGCATGGATGGAAGTTAACAGTATTTGGGTATTTTTAAAATATGTAATTTACACAATACTATAATAATTTCAATTTCTTGTGTACTTGTTTATAAGCAATACTACTTCCAGATAACACTACTACCTAAATCAGAGCATTACTGCATTAAAAACCTAACTCAACCAAAAAACTTTTAAAAACAACAAAACAAAAAGTACTAGACCCTTGAGCCAGTGCTGATACTGTGTCTAGAAACACCAGCAGACCTGACTAGAGGCTGATCATTCAGCAAAGTAATCACCTACAAAAGTCTAAGAAAATGCTAAAAATACACTGTGCATTAAAACAATATGATTACTTAAATAATCTTGTTTTCAAAACCATTAATTTTCAGCAGTGTACTGTTTATACATGGCCTTGTTTTGGTAGTGGAAGGCTACAGAGGTGGCTTCTATCAGAAGACAGTAGAAGCTTCTTCCATGTCTGGCAGAGCCAATCCCTGGTGGCTCCAAGGTGGGATATGCCACTTTTTGGCCAATTAGAAATGGTGGTAACACCTCTGTGGTAACATGTTTAAATAGAAGGAAAAACAGAAGTTATTGCACAGTTGTAATTTCAGCCAGAAAAGAGTGGAGTGAGAACATGTGAGAAGAATAACTCTTCAAGACACCAAGGTTAGTGGAGAAGGAGGGTCAGGAGGTGCTCCAGGCACTGGAGCTGAGATTCCCCTGCAGCCCATGGTACAGCCCATGGTGAGGCAGCTGTGCCCCTGCAGCCATGGAGATCCACGGGGATGCAGAGATCCCCCTGGAGCCCAGGGAGGAGCCCCACACAGAGCAGGGGGATTCCTAATGGGAGGCTGTGACCCCTGTGGAGAGGGGCCCTGCTCCTATGCTGGAGCAGCTTGTCCTTAAAGGACTGCACCTTTAAGGAAGATGTTTTTAAGGTCTGTTTTTACTTCTCATTATTCTACTCTGATCGTGTTAATGATAAACTCCATGTCTCTAATTCACATCTGCTTTGCCCATGATGGTATTTGTCGATTTCTTGCTATCTTTATCTCAACCCATTAGCCCCTCATTTTATTTTCTCTCCCCAGTCTGGCTGTGGAGGGGAGTGATAGAGAGGCTTTGATGGGTGCCTAGCATCCAGCCACTCAGCCCACAACAAGTTACAAAAAAACAATCATGTGAGTTACAACTGAGTTTCATCCACCACGCCTTTCTTCAGATGTTAAGGTACAATTATTTGTTTTAGCATCAGGTTTGTTCTGAAGGAGAATCTAGGTAGCAATCTCAACCTGAGCAAAGAAGGAAAAACCCAAAACCCCAACAAAATCAAGAGAAACAAGCTTGTCAAACTTCATAGTTTTAATTTTCTCTCAACTTCTCCACCTTCTAGTCAGCTGTTTCAATTCCAAAATCAAAAATAAAAATAAAATTATGCTACAAGACTGCAAAAAAAATTAGTTTACCAGATGTAATCCTTCTTTTAAATTTTGTGATTCATAAAGGAAGCATATAAAATTTCTTTTGCTAATGAGCATCTGGCAGAGGAAAATGTGAATTCATGCTGTTGAAGATACAGTTCATGATCTATTACCATCTGGTTATGAAATTGTCCCTAGCATCAGGCTGTGCTTACAGCTACACTGTTTCACTAAAAACACCATGACTGCATTATCTTAAAGAATCACACCTCAAAGAAAGTATTAACTTTTGTTACTATTAGATGATGTGAATTATTTACCATTGTTCCAGTTTGTCCTTAAGAGACCAACACCTAATAGTTGCTACTGGAAAATAGGAAGATAAAAAAATCTGCCTAGTCCAGACATACCAGGAATGTTTTTTTATAAAAAGACTAGGCCAGTTTCTCTTGCCTTCAAGACACAGAGTAATGCACCACTAAATATAGCCAAGACTGTTAATTTAAGATGTCCAACAAACCTAATAATAGTATATAAGGACATTATCTTATGCTGTCTAGGATCCGTGCCAAACAATAATACTTGAAAGGGAACTTGGGCATTAGAGCAGATGAGGCTGCCTCATGAATTTACAGGTTTGTTCTCTCAGGAGGTACCTTAGTTCTTCAAGTTTTTTCCAAAGCCATTTAAGTTCTCATGTAGTATTCCAAATTGATCTCTACACAAACCTGTGACAGCCTTTACTGGTTTCAACTTGTGAGATCATTTACTACAATTCCTAAGTAATTTGGAACTGCTTTGGATTTTTCCCCCCATTCTAATCAATAGTGAGCTGTGTGACCTATCATACAGCTGACCCACAGTACCTGAAAAACAAGTTATATATCAACCATAGCTAGACTTTCTTTACAGCTGGCAAAATGATAACTGTTCTAAGAAAAGTAAAATCACCTATTACTTCTGCATTACTACCATTTTATGTATTCCTATTCCCTTTGTGACACGTTCCAGTGGTATTTCATAATACGGCATAATGGGTTAATGAATATTGTTGTGAAGTCAAAATTACTTTTCAATCACACAATGAAAGCCTCTTCAGATTACATCAGCTACAGAATCTAATAATTGCAGAAACTCCCTTTTGGTCTATACATAATGAAAAAACCCAATATATTGTATAACTCTAGTTCATGTCACAGAACTTTGACTAAGCATGACTTATGAAAATGGTAAAACCCTCTGTACAAATACTGAGCAATTAAACATTAAGTGTCAGATCAGTCTTTGTTGGCAAAGATAGAACTAGATAAAAATCACTTTTATATAGTGCTGAGTAGCATCTGATGCCATTTTCATTTCAATGACTTCAAAAACTGAAAAAATAGACTTTATTTTCAGCTTGAGTAAACAGATTTCCTACTACACATCAGCTTTTAGTTTTTAAAATGGTTTCAGAATGGGTAAATGAAATTTTAAAAATTTAGATTTGTTAAAGAACAAAACAAGTGCATTAAGATATCCATTTGGACAAACTGATATGGATTCAGTTGTTCACTAGTTAGGTCAAACAAGTTGCCCCTCTCTCTGCCTCACTCCAAAAAATAGTTTACACACTGAAGGTTTAAAACTCCCGCTACAACTATCCAGCATCAGAATAAAAGTGTTAAATGGACAATTCATACAAAACTATTAAAGTTGCAACTACCCTACATCCCTGAAATAATGCATTGCATTGGTTAAATCTACAGATTACTCAAGTAGTTCAAGAATCCTAAGCAACTTCTTTTGATGTTTCTAAACCACATATTCTCCCTTCCTCCATAGCCTCACTCTGTAGAATGGAATTTATTAGCACCCTTCTCCAAATACAACAAGCCATTTTGACTGCCATGAGTCAGCTGGAATTTTTCTGCTAGATAATATACCGAATCCCAACAGTTTGACTTCAAAACCAAACACCCTGCCCTAATGTGATTTTAGAGTGCCTCAGTTTTAAAAACAAATGTTCAGGAGCTAAAACCACCCTTGTAAGTGTCAATTCTTTTACCAACAATTAATATGTATTTTAAAGCTGTTCTGGAGGCTAGTCCTTTTACTTGATTCTGAGGAGACAGTACTCAAAAACATCTTAAACACATTTCTTAAGATCACCACCATAACAGGAGATGGCTATTCAGAAAGTAAACAAATCCTCCACTCATGTGAAGTCACTGGTTGTGCCGTGTTGGTCTGAGAACATACCTGGCTCAGTCTCTGTTTTCGGTGTTAATTCTTCCTCTCTTGAAATGCTCATTTCTGTCATTTGCTGCATTACAGGCAAAGCGGCAACAGGCACGTTTCTGTTTAAGCAGTGAAACACACAATTTACATCAGTATTATATTCATAATAAAAGCTTAAACTGTCCAGACACATTAATGAGCTACTGATTCAGTCACTACAGATACATTTTCCTGACCTATGCTTCTACTATCTTCAAAACACACTTCTTTATTCTGTTTTAGTTTCCCTAGAAGAAAACAGGCAAGCCTGTAACAAATTAGTTCTTTAGATAAATAGAAACCAGTCTTTTTACTGCAGCACGACAACATCAAATATTTGAATGATTTTTCAATTTATATGGATTCATAGAGCCCTATCAGGTCCTTTTCCCTCTGCAGACACTCACTGCAACAGGGCAGGATTGCTGCAGGCCTTCCTGCACACTCACAGCTCATTTGACCATCACATTACAACTTTAATCTTACCTTGTTTTTTCAGATGTGCTGCCAGCAGCACCTTCACAGTTGTTTAAGCTAGTGTCTGCTCTCTGTACAGATGCAGAGTCTGAGGTAGGACTGTTTGAACCACTGGTTGTTCCTATGTAACAAGAATTTGACAAGTTATGAACAAATTGCAGAAACTACAATTATCAAATAGTCTCCTATACAGCTATGAACTGCCTTTATACAATTTTCAATGCTACTGTTTATTGCTTTTTACTTATAGATACTTTTTACTTAATAACCAAAATACAGATTGTAAAAAAAAAATGCAAGCAGAAGTGGCTAAATGGGAAAGCAAGTTATGGTTGAATGCCAAGCAAACCAGAACACATTACACAGAAATATTTTTACCTTTACTGTGCTTTAAAGTAGTATTCTCTTTGAATATTCATTCTTTCAGTTCAGCTTTCAGAACCTTCTAAAAAATGTTCCAGTATTGCTTGTAATTCTCTGTATATTTTATTACAAAGGAAATAAAGAAACCCCCAACTCCCCACACCCTTACCCATTGGGCTGATTCTACCACTATTCTGCTGTCGCTGAAGATGTTCTTTGTAGCAAACAGAACACATCCCATTTGTCCTAGGATTTCCATAAAATCCACATCCTGTACTACACAGCATAGGCCCTGGGGTCTGGTTTGTCTCCTGAGTCATCTCGATGCTGTAAATAAAACCAAAAACTGCATTAGGAGCTGGCATGTCACCAGAATCAATTACAGGGTTAAAAGAATTAAGAATTAAAAGAATTATAAGTACATCTGCTCACCCTGCCCCACCAAGTGATATCACCATTCTTAAAGAGGGTTTTATGAATGTTAATATACCACTCAAGACTGCAATTTATTACTAAGAAACATCATTATGAAGCTTTAAGACAAGAAAAAGTGTCATCACACTAATACTGAGAAATAATATACTTGCTGAGCACTGAACTGCATGTGCAGGTTAATTTAATTTGACAGCCAAAAAAGCCTCCTTAAGTACCAGCTTCTGAGCACTAATAGGTACACACATAAGAATAAGAATACCCACAAAATAAGCTCATACCCACGAAACAGTTCTGGCAAACAATACAGCTTATCTTTGCTGGACTCCCGCAGAGCCAAGAGACTCCAGCAGAAAAGCCCTGATTTCTCAGTGCTGATCTCACATAATTTTGAGGCTAATTCCACAATTCGCAGTACTTACTCTCACAACACTTCTCCAAGGCACATAACACTAACAACTCCAAACTGCTGAGTATGTTTCTATTACATAACTTACATATTTACAAAAAAACCCAAACCTTCTCTAATCAAGTTGTGTCAAGACTTTTAAGCCTCTCAGAATCAGTTAGTGCTAAGCATGTTAGAAGTAAGGTTTTCACCTTCACTGCCTGTTAAATTCTGCAAAGCAAGGTTAGTAGAAAACAGCATGGCAACCAAATCCTTGATTCCTAAGGGAAATAAAACTGGAATGTAGTAATCATGCATTTGCTACAAATTGAGGACATGTAATAATATTGCACTAAAATTTAAGTTCAGTAGAATCTGTGCATATGGCATCTGAAGATATTTTAGTAAAAAACTTTGGATGCTGCTTTCCTATTCAGAAATTGTCACAGTAGGAGATATTTGACAGCTGATACTTGCTAGAAGTCAAAAAAGCCAAAAGTGAATTCGTTACAGTGTAAAGAAAAACTCCTCTAATTAAAAGAGCTCACATTGCAAGTAGTAAACTTATGTTTCCCTAGTACTATAACTGCAACTGGCAGATGACTTTAGCTAAACTAAAGTTCTGGGATCATGGTAAACTGAAACCAGGAGAAAGTAAACAAGCAAAATTCATCTTGTCTGCTGGTGACCACAGGATCTAATTTTCCAGGTATAAATAGCTGTATTATTTATAACATTATAATACCTTCCAGGTATAAATAGCATCCTTTCTGGCTACAACACGGCTTTACACTCATTCTGATAGTTTTACAGCCAAACACACCAGCCAAGGGAGCTAGAAAAAAGCCCGACCCAACTAGAGGAAATCTTGGAAAAATCTTGTCACCTTGTCTACAAGACGTAGACCTATGTCTATATAACACAAAAAAAGACTACTTCCACCCTTATGTTAGTAACCAGGTAAGATCAACACGCTATCAAACGCACTGCCAACATGAACTGACCTGCCTAATTTCCAAGTTAATGTGTTAAAACAAATTTCACCACTTACTAAATGTTGGTTTAGATGCCAACTCTAATATTATAGTACAAACTATACACTGAGCAGCTCCTCAGCAGGTCTGCAGTCTTCCACTACTCGAAATGCATGCCCCTAATGGAACGATCAAGTCGTTGCTATCCAACGCTGAACAAGCCGTGCTTTTCCAGGCTCCGGGAGGCGGCCGGGATCCCGCCCGCCTTCCCCTCCAAGGCGCCTCCCGGCAGTGGGAGCCCCGCCGGGGCACGGCCCGCCCGGCGGAGGGTCGGTCACATGGGCGGACGAGCGCCTGCGCTTCCGCCTGTCAGGCGGCAGCGTGACGGGCCCGGGCCGCCCGGCCGCCCCCATCGCCCGCTGAAGTCAGTCCCTATTTATAACTCCCGCAGGCCGCCGGCTCCGGCGGGAGGAGGCGCCGGCGAAATCCGACTGCCCTTCCCTTCCAGGGGGGAGCGGGTGCCGACCTGCAGCCCAGAAAATGCAGCATCCCCAGCCCCCTGCCTCCTGCGATCGGCGCCCCGGGGCAACCATCGCTCCACAAATGAGCCCCGCAACCCGGGCGGGTAAGGTTACGCCCAACCGCTCCTCTTCGAGAGGAGGGAAAAAGGTAATTGAAAAAGGTCTCCTTCCACCAGCATCCCCGCCGTCACCAGTCCGATTCGGAGGAAGGGGAGGGTAAATCCCGTTCGCGACCCCGGCCGCGCACCTCAGTCACCCCTTAGGCCCCGAGGCCATGGCCGGGCCGCCGCCGTCCCGCCGGGCGATCCCACACTGGCGGCGTAACGACAAAAACGAGGGCCCCGACGCGCGCTGAAACCAGCCCCAAAACCCGGGCAACTGCGTTAGCAACGGGCTCACCGACCTAAATCCCGAACGGCCTCAACATCCGCCTCCCGAATAGGGGATCACGATCAACACGAGAAACACCGGAACAAAACAAAAGGACGATGCACAAGGGCTGCGCGGGTCACTCGTCGCCCACGGCCGCGCCCGGGCGAGGCAGAGCGCAGGTCAGTACGGGGGAACCGAACCGGCACAGGACGCTCCCCAGGAGGGTGCAGTCCGGCGGCTGACTCAGACAAAGGGGGGGCCCTGCCAAGCGCCCGCAGTGCCGCGCGTCTTAACTGCGTCTCCCACCCCCTCCGCCTCCTCCGACACCCGGACGCAAAAGACCCGTGGGACTGCC
>VZTB01017520.1:77889-91536 GCA_013397245.1 Thryothorus ludovicianus | reverse complement strand
GTGGAAGGCTTTCTATGCTTTTGGCTCTTGTCTCCCCTTTGTGCAAGGACTCTTTTCATTTGGACTGTAAAATCTGTCATATTTGTAAGTGCTTGGTTCCAAACTGATGGGTTAGTGACTCTGGGGAGGTTATAGTCATGAAGCCTGGTTTTTGTTAAAGGATTTGAACGGATTGCTGGCTGCTTAGAACTGCAGAGAATAGGTATGCAGAGCCCACTGGACTGTATTTGTATACTTTTGTGTGGCATTTTACCTGGTGCCAGTGTCTGGACATTCTGCTTATTCTTATTCCTCTCAAAATGTCAAATCAATATTTGAAATTATTTCTTATGGTGTACACAGTGGATTTTATGTTTTTGTGTTAATTTCTTGTCCCTGTGTTTTAACTGCTCTTTATACTTTGGAGGAAAGAGACAACTCATCCCTGTCAAGTCTAAAATACCTTTTGGGAAGTCTTTTTGTGATGCCTTCCTTTTCTGCTCTTTAGCTATGGATGTCAAGCCCCATCCCCATCCTAATTATTAACTAATTATTTCTTCTTTTAACTATGACATATAAAAATTCCTCTCTCTTTTCCTTGCTATGGTCAGGGCAGTGTGAAATTGTGTCACATTAACAGGGTAACAAAGTGCATTGGTGGGGCACAAGAGAAGCCAGCCTGTTGTTAGGTAGTTAAGGGTGATAAAAGGTCCTACTGGGCTGTGGTCACACCTTATCAATGGATGGAGTTACCTGGCAGCTCACAGGAGCTGGAGGTAGGAATAATCCTGTGGACTATCTTTCTAGAAAACCAAGTGTTATAAAAATGTACATTTCACTGAGACCCAAAGGATGAAATGATAAGAACAAAACAGCTGCAAAGGTTTATATTAATCCTTGATGTACTGTCATTACAACATGTGGAATATATAAGAGTTTTCTTAAGAAAGGATGTTCTTTGATGTTTGATCCTTGTATATTTTCAAGCCTAATCAACAAGAAGGGAGATTTAATCTGTGAAACAGATAGCAGCTAACAAGCAAACTTTAAATGATACTCATGTATCAGAAAAATAAATCCTTGTTTAAGTTTAGGGCTTGACATGCTTCAATGATCTCAGATCTAGGGAGAGGTTTAACAAACCTTGGGAAGAAAGGATGTTCACTGATACTGGACACAAAGAATGCAGAATTTATGTGACATCTGGTAGAACTCCCAAGATAAGGGAGAAACTAATAAAGCTAACTCAGCAACTGAGCTGAAATTAGCTCTGACAGGGTAAAAGGTAATTCCTGTGAGAGAATCCACCAACTCAAGAAGCCCACTGACTCAAAAGAAGATAAAGACTGAGCATAAATAATTAGCATGGAAAGTGAGAGAATCATTAACCAGTAGAAGACAACATTATTGAGTAAGAAGTATGTAACAAATATGTAACATTGTGGCAAATGAACACTAATTCCTTTGCTAAAATGTATGAATAGTACATACATTTGCTAAAATGTATGAATAGTAAAAAGCTTTAATAATCAGGATGCTTGATTTGTGGAATTCCTCCAGGCATCCAGGGTCGTGCAACCTTGAAATAAACAATCAATGCTTCTCTAGAGTGTGTAATTATTGGATTGTTGCACACCAGGTAATGAATCCATTTTTTGCAGATCACAATCTGTTAGTAAATAGACTAGTAAATCTGTCATCATTGTGTTGTTGTACATGACAGCATCTCCAACAATGACTTTTTCTTTCTGTTTAAAAAAAAGTGTTTTATTAATGATTTTCAGTGTGTGGCACCACTTACATTACTGAAATTAAAATTTTAGGTAAAGTCTTACTGCATGTTGTTACTTTAGGGATCACAAGATCATTAATACACATATCGTTTCAAGTCTGATATAAGATGAATTCTTACTGATTAGGGGAATGAACAGGAACTGTGTGTTAGTGTTTATCACACATTGAAGAATCTTAGCATCTGCTAATAGCAATTTTGATTTTTCTGAAAATTACCTGTGCACAATCTTCATGAGTGATCCTTTTGTCTGGTGCTCTGGTGTTATTACACAGATTTTTTTCATCTGCTTTTTCTGAGGTTACATGAGCACTTCCTAATTTTCATGCTTTTTTTCAGTTCCAGTTGATGGTGAAGCAGGAGCTGGAGATATGCCCATGAATATATGTTTAGATGGTGTGTCACAAGGAATCACGTTTAGATTAGCAGACTCCTTTTGCTAAGCCTTGTGCAGGCTCATCTTTTCAGAGAGGAGAAAAGCATCATGAAGAGCTTCTGATGTCATTGAGTGGTAGTGGCTTCATTCATCAGCTCACCAGATCTTTGCAAGATAAGTCAAGAGGTCACAGGAGAAGTTCTTGTGCTGAAAATGCTGTGGTTCCCAAGTGGCAGTGATTAGCAGTGGTTAGGTTTTCAATGTCAGGACAGGGAGTTAAGATGTAGGTTTCTGGTAAGAAGGCTTTGTGGTTATTTTATAACTTTCAAAAGTGAGAGCTAATTAGTGTATGTTTCCATAGTCACTGTAACAATTGCACTTCTCTCATCTTTAGGAAAAGGGAGACTTCATTGAACTTCAAACTTTGTAGAGTCCTGTCAGCTTTTGCTTGCCTTTTTCTTGTTCTTTTTCTTTTCCCTCACAAAAATCAATTAGAATATTTTTTAAAAATCTATATTTTTCAAAGTATCTTTGAAGCCCAGGTTTTATATAAAAAATTATGCTTCCCATACAGCCAGAAACAAGGCTTTCCATAAAGCCTTAAGTAGATACTTTGTAGCCTAGAAGCTTCTGATAAAGAAACATCAACATCGAGAAATGTAGTATCTGAAAGTCAAAGTTACCACCAGAGTAGCCTGGTTCAGGGCCTTCGAGGTTAGGTATTATCCTACCAATTTTAATTACATTGTTGTGTACATTTTTTGCTACTTAAAATTTCGTCTGTTTTTGTGGTAATGTTGATAAACCTTCCAGTGTTTGATTTTTGTTAGTGGTCCCTTGCTCTCCAACTCTGGCTGCTCTCCATCCCAGGAATTCTCTGGGCCATTAAGCTCCCTCTGAGCTTATCTGAGACCGTGTTCCTTGGAAATTCTGGTGGCTAACCAACTGCTGTTGTCTAATGCCTTTAATACTTTGGAATGTTATTGACGTGTACTGACATTTGCCTGGATGAAAGAATATTATATTGACTGGACATCTAAGGAAAATTCCAACCCAGGTTATAGCCGGGAGGAAGATTGACGAACAACTACATCTAACCCTAAGCAGCAGTCCTGGATGAGGCTCTTTGAGCTCTGCTGAGCCACAGTAGCTGCCCCAGCATCCCCCTCCCATTGCAGCACCTCCTGGAACTCAACAATTTTGCAGTTTACAACACTTGGGTCACCAAAACCTGGGGTCTGGGCTGATACTCCCCTCCTCAAAGCTCAACCCTCACTTGTTGAGAGGTGCAAAGGCATCCAACACGAGTATTTCACTAAACTTGAAGTGAATTTTTAACAGGTGTATACCGCTGTACATATTTCTTTTTGCTTGTATGCATGCATGAATTGATTTAAATATGATTTTCCTTTGTATGTTTCATTCATGTTATATGTAGTACAGTGAACCTTACAATGAACTTTGTTAGGTTATGCTTTTGGAAATTAAAAAAAAAAAGGAACTTTGATGATGATTCTTTAAGTGACATAAATCGCTCATTCATGACAGAAATGGAGAAAGCTGGAAAAGTGGGGACATAATTTCTTGGGATTTTTAAAAAGGAAGCTACCCCATAAACTAAATAATTGTCTTCTTGAGCTCTCCTGTCCACCATTCACATGGGTCTTTAACAGAGATAAAAAGTCCTGACACTTTTCTCATTATTTGAATTAAAGGAGTGACTGGTGGTGATGGAAGCTCAATTGACCTGTTTCCTAAAACACTGAACAACAAAACCACAGACGTGCAATGCAGCTTGGGCTACTGGCCTCTCTTTCTTGATGACATACAGCACTCTCCTTTTCCTCTCCTTTTCCAGTCTGAGAGGCTGAGTATTACATGTGAAGACACTCAAAGAACACTCAAAATCCCAGACCTATAGTACTGTATTATTTTTAGTTCATTCTGCTAACTAACACAGGCTTTGTTCTCATAGCAGCTTTTCATCTGCTTTTAAGATGGATGAGAATTGCAATCAGCCTTTTCCTAGTTTCCTCTCAGTGCTCTTTGAGGGATGCTGTCTTGGACCTCCCTTAAGAGGAGCTAAGCATTGACACTTTCCAGAAGCTGCCCAACTTCTCAGAGGACATGGACTATGTAGCATATGTCAAAGTATTTTTCTAATGAAAAGAATATGTTGGAGGAGAAAATAAATTACTACTTAAACAGGGCCTTTGAGATTGTTCTAAGAGAAACACAGACACTGGAAAAGAGGAACAATAAGAGCATATTTTTAAAATGAAAATCTCATGAAAAATATCTTTGTGGTTAAGGGGATGGAATACAGACTGCAGTTTCACCAGCTGTAATTAAAACCATAAATTTCTGTTGTGAGCTGATTAAAAACAATATCCAGGAATCCTTATGGATGTTATTATTCAACATCCTGGTGTACCACTGAAAGAGAGAAGAAAGCTCCAGTGTCACAAGTTACTCCACATGGGCACTCTTTACCTTCCATGAGTTACACTAATTTTACTAATTAGTAGGGTAATGTTGTTGTCCCAGATGTGAGCTTGTTACCTGATGCACAGCACCAATTCACACTGAAGTGAGATATTTTTATCTTTTAGTCTAAATTTTATTCTAAATAAGGAGCTAGGTGGTAACCCATGAAGTGCTAGCTCCTGGATCATCAAAACTTTACGCTATTTATACATTTCAACAATGTATAAATCAGCATTCATTGGTTACAATTACATAAATTTTTCATTTTTAATACTCAAACCCCTATTTACTGGTTATATCTCTTACTTCCTATGCTTCTTAGTCTGCAGGTGCAGTTCTTCCCTTCATTTGGATCTGGGGTCTGTTTTGACAATGAGGTGGACAATGAGTCAGTGGCTATGATGGCTCACTGCTGGAATTACATTTCTCCCAGTTACTGCTCAGTTCTGCTGACTTTACCCTGATGGCTCTCATCCAGACACCCCATTCACCTTGAGATTGCCATCAATTTCCCTTAAAACAAAAGATTTGCCAAGCATACAACATTCACAGTGCTATTGCTTAATCAAAACTGTCTAGCTAGAGCTACTGATTAACAAATAAAAGTTTGATTCAAATTTTGAGGTGCTTAAATCTTGACGGGCTTGATGGTCTTACATGGACATAGTTGGCAGCTTTGGGAAGCATCAGTCTTGACTTGGTCTCTGCATTTTAGTTTTATCAACATAGATACATTGTCAGGATGATGGCAACAGCACTGGAATGGGTTGATGAGTCAAGCAGATGGGGGAGCTTTGCCTGGTCCAGCGCCTGCAATGTGCTGCTGCAGCGATCTGCTCCGCGCGTCACTCCTGCACTGTGCAACACGCCTGTGAGGCTTTGCCTCGCCTTCATGGGAGTGAGGAGTGCTGGCTCTTCTCCCCAAAACTGTGTTTCAGCACAGCAGGGTCCTGGGCCTGCATCAGCCCCTCTGCCATCCCCATCCAAGGTGTACGTGCCCATCCTACTGCAGTGACTAGCAGCTTGAAGGTCTCAAATATACAGGCAGACCATGAGCGCCTGCAGAGATTTCCCAGCATTTATAAAAGGATGCCTGCCTATAATCAATAAGGATCTAGCCCTTTGAACTTTGCAACTGTGTAGGTAAGAGATGTGCTATGAAAAGGGTACCCTTCTGGACCATAGTAAGTTTAATAATCACTCCTTTAGCCTTCTCTTTTTTGGAAATACATAGGCAAATGTTGTCTCAGGAAAAAGAGGGACGAAGAGCAAAAGATGTCCAGTGAAAGATGTTTTATTTTCTTGTCTTTCTGTCCATGAAAGAGCTCATTGTTCCACCTCCACAGTTCACTGCTGCTTGTAAAGAAAGGAGCAAATTACTGAGTGCCAACAGAGGAAAAGAATGGTATTGAACTGGAATGAACAGGGGTTTTCATCATGACAAGAACAAGACAGATAAGAAATCAGTTGATTTGTGTTTGATGGCTGATGTTGTATTTTAATATTCCAGTAGCTTTGCTGTCTCTGATGCCTTTTAAAACTGTTTGTACTTTGATTTAATAAAGGATTAAAGCTTTAAAACAGATTCACTAAGCCCCCAGGGGGAAGAGCTACTTGTCAGCTGTGATTACATTTAATTAGTGCAAGAATGAAGTTTTGAAGTTCTATTTTGCCCCTTTATCTAAGCCCATAAAGCCCTATTGAGTCTTTTTGGAGTTCCTTATTCCCTTTTCATTCTCTGGGTTCTAAGTTATGCTATACTACCATGTTCCTTATGAGAAATTTTGTAGCAATCCATGTTTACACAGAAAAAGATATAGACCCATCTAGTATAAAAAAGAAATTAATGTTGCATGACCAGTTCATAGCAGAATGGGTAATACAATAAGGAAAAATTTAGTTTGTGGATGAATATTAATTGTACTTGGGATTTTTGTGCATGTTGAAATTATTTAGTAGTAAACTAAGCTGCATTGATATAAATAGCTGCATTTGGCAGTATTCCTCTAGTTTAACATGATTGCCAACAGGTATTTTGCTGGGGTCTTTTGTGCTTGGCTGTCCTATCAAAAAGTCTGAATGATGAGGATCAGAGAATTTACATTCAAAGTGCACCAGAGTTTTCTGGAACACTGCTGCTGAACATTACACGATATCTTCAAACATGTTTGAAAACCTATGTGAGTACAACAAAATGGAGCAAGAGGCTTGTCTTTGGAGGAGTTACACATGGAGGACAACCAGTAAAGTAGCAGACCAAGCAGACAAAACCTAGGAATCACTGAAGAAGGGAAATTGGTATATTCAGAAAGCTGTGAAGGTATTGCAGAAGTGGATCTTATGGTTGAATGAACTAAGAAAGCATGCTTTCATGCTACCCTTCTACTTCCACTCCAGTGTCTGACTGTCTGTACATTAACCCCAAGTCACATCAGCAGCAGGCCCTGAAAACCCTTTGCATGAGGAACAGCTGCTCATAAGAATCTGTGACTCAGAAACTCCAATAACACTGCCTCAAAGGGAGGGGTAAATCAGGGCTGTGTACAGACAATCACCATGGAGCTGGGCAGTAGGAAGTGTCTAGCAAATTTAGGGGCTGGTGAGGTATTTCCTGCTACTCTGCAAAGGATCTGTACAAGGGCTGGTGCTGCTGGGCAGATAATTTCCTTTTGACAGGCATGAATTATTCTGTGTCCTCCCAGAAGCATGCCTTGAAGTGTAATAACCACTCAGCTAGTCATTCCTTTTGTAGGGAAAACAGTGACCCATGGAAGCTGAGTTGCTTGGATTCTTATGGAGGTGAAGATGATGCTTTATTAACTCCATCAGCCTCTGGAGTTCCTAAATGGGTTCCAAGAGGTAAGAAACCTTGAATGCAAAGACTAAGATTTTCAAACCAAGATCTTTCTAATATTACAGAGCCCGCACTCTTCGCACAGCATGTAAGCAGTTGCAGTTTAAGAAAGAGAGAGCTATTGTCTGTGCAAATGTAATTTAATTTTTTCATTTTGCCCATTAAACCAAATGCTGCTGCCCAGAAACAGCTGGAAAATGCCATTTTACAAAGCTTGAGGAGAAATTCCATGGAGAGTAGTCTCTCTTTCCTTGAGCCAATAGGCCAAAATGTTTAAATAGATGGCATGTGACTCCATTAAGGCATACTGAAGGTGAAGGAAAAATACGTTCTCGGGAGAACTTGAATAATGGTTCGCACTCCATGAACTAGGACTCCTGACACATTATGCTAGCTAATCAAGATCCCTTTTGCCAAATGGATGTCCCTGATACCATATCCCCAGCAATTCTCCTTTAGGACGTAGCATCTCCTACTGCACTGAGACTTGCCTGAAAAATTGATGTCTTTCTCTTTCTGCAATGCATCCTCTGCTGCTTCAGACAATACTGGACCCAGTGCTTCAGAATTGGATTCTGGGGTAATTGATATTACACATCACAGATAATTTTTTCCCAAAAACATGCTTTGTGGTTCCCCTGAATCTGTTTTGGTGACTGTTAGCTCCTGATGTAATCAAGTCTTCATCAGCTGTCATAGATGGAAGAAGAGGAAGATTCAGAAGACAGGAAAATACACATTAATATCCATAAAGCTGGTCAGTAGCTGTCTTGAGGACTGCTGGGAGGAAAACAGTGGCCATAACTGTAAATCAAGAGATGTGCTTACCTTCATCATAAGAGTTCTGCTTGTTAAGCTATCAGCACTGTATTTATTAGCACCTGCAGGCACCAATTGAACATCATGAACTTCCAGGTGCTCTATGTGCTTGCAGAAGCTCTCCTATGTGAATGTCCCTGTTGCTGAAACTCACAGGTCTTTGTCTTCTGCAGTGTCTCATTGCTCTCTTCTCCTTGATGATGTCTCTTTACTGCTCCCAGTATGCTCCACAATGTGCTAAATGAGGCTATTCTGTGTTGTCCTTGCTGAAAAAGGCACCCAGGCTTCTCTTGCCTTGGTATCATGCTTGTTCTCTTTCTTTTGAAGCTCCAGAGGACATAGAGGGACCTGTGACTTCCCATGCATCCCCAATCTGCTCACCAGCATGGCAGGATGAAAATCAGAAATGTCTGTGTAAGCTCTGCTCAACAAGAACAAAAACATCTATTACCACCCCTGTGTACAACACAAATCCAAACCAGCCACATGCCACTGTGAAGAAAATTAGCTCTACCCCAGCCAAAATGAGCACAGGCCCTAAAGCTGCTGTCACAGCTGCTGACTAGCACAATGCTTGGCTTGCAGCCATCCTGCAGTGTCCCATGCACACCCACCACATGAGTAGTGCATCTGCCTGACTATCAGACAAGTGTGGGTTCCCTTTCTGGTGGTTGTGGGTGTCCACTGGTGCTGGCTCTTTGAAGGAGTTGAATGTGAGATGGAAGGAGAACATCCCAGGATTTTTCTTGTGCGATCCTAAGGTGAGGCTTAGCATTTTTTAGTTGCTCCATGGCCTGCATCTGAATACTAGAAAAAGGCTACTGGGAATGGAGGTCAGCACTGTTATAAGTAAGTGAAACTATGAGAGGAAATTTTTGTCAGAAAGCACCAACTTACTGTAAAGTGGAAGCTGTTGGAGAGTGCTGCCTCTGTGTGCCTGCTCAGATGGTATGCTTACCATGAGGGGCATAATCTTGATGTAATTCAAAGAAAGCAGAAAAGTTCCAAGTAGTTTTCTGTGTTCAGTTGACTTGTGTTGGTGTCACTGAAATAAATGGAGTTGCACAAGTGAGATGTACATATTCATTGCAATTGCTCTTGACTACTTTTTAGAGAATTAATTTTCTTATTTAATATGATCCCCAAACTAGAATAATTCTGACCAGGACATTAGAATTTAGCTTCTCTTTAGAAAATAATGTTATATAGGCGTTCAGCAGTCTGGGTGTAGTCCTGCCTTTTTGCACCAAAGCTTCTCTTATAAGCTGGTGGTGAAGGTCTTTAATGTTACAAAAATATCTCAGAAAAAAATTAATTACCAATCCTAGACTAATTATAAGTTGTGTTGGCTTCCCAGTTCTGTTCCAAGTTGTGGCCTAACTACAAAATGGCAAGATTTGTATATTGTCATAAAATGCCACAGATCAGAGTTAGAGCCACGTTAGGGTACGGAGGCTGAGCTGCCAGTCTGGCTGAACACCACTGCTGTACTCAGAGATGCTGCTAGGTCAGCAGACTGCCAGCTTTCTGATCCCTAATTCAGAAAGCCTGTAACCAATTGGCTGGAAAATGTAGGATATTTATCTCACTGTTTCATTATTGCTTCACAAGTGTCACAATTCTTTTTCTTCATCAGTGGTGGTGGGCTGACCCTGGCTGGATGCCAGGCACCCACCAAAGCAGCTCTCTCACTCCCCTCTGCAGGTGGACAGGGGAGAGATAATATAACAAAGAATTCATGAGATAAGGACTGGGACAGATCAATCACCAAATACCATCACAGGCAAAACAGGCCAGATTTAGAGATACTATTTGAATTTATTACTACAAAAATCAGAGCAGGATAATGAGAATTAAAACAGACTTAAAAATACCTTCCTCTCCTGCCTCCCTCCCTCCTCCCCCAGAGGTGCAGGGAGATAGGGAATGGGAGTTATGGTCCGTTCTTCTCATGTTGTTTCTCTCACTGCTCAGGGCCAGGGGTCCTTCCCCTCACAGGATACAGGTCTCCATGAGCTTCTCAGATGTGAGTCTGTCCCACAGGAAACAGTCCCCCTCAAACTGCTGCAGTATGAGTCACTCTTCCAGGGGGTGCAGTCCTCCAAGGAGAGGCTGCTCTGGTGTGGGTTCCTCCCTCCACAGGTCTCCCCTGGGGTCACAGCCTCCCTTTAGGAATCCCCCTGCTCTGGTGTGGGGCACTTCTGGTGCCTGGAGCATGTCTTCCCGCTCCTTGACCACGGCCATTGGCGTCTGCAGGGCTGTTCTCATCACTTGTTCTCATCCCACTCTTCTCTGGCTGCAATTACAATGGTGCAATGAACTTTTTTTTATCATTTGTAATTTCCAATTAGCTCAGCCTTGGACAGCAACATGTTGGCCTTTGAAGCCACTTGGCAATGGCTCTGGCAGACATGGAGAAAGCTTCTGGAAACTTTTCACAGAAGGCACTCCTGTAGCCCTCCGCTACAAAAGCTTGGCCTTGCAAACCCAATACAAATAGATAAGTGAGGGAAATATTAATTTAAGGGCATGAAAATAGAACAAGGCTGCCACTCTGGGCACTGATGGAGATGATGCTGAGATTATAATGACAATGGGATGCAAACTCCTTTCTTCTCTTCACAATTTTCTCATCTTCATTTCATTGTCCAACTTTCTTTATAATGGAACCCAAAATTTAATAAAAAGCAGCTGTATTTACTCAGTTGGACTATGTGAGATCAAATTACTTTTTGTCTTACAGTTAGCTCCTGCTTATTTATTTGCTCTACATTATGTAAGGCCACAATTTCAATACTCTCCCCAACTGAAAGAAGACTGTGTGCGTGCATGTGTGCATTCAAACATTATTATCTCTGTGTGTGGTAAGTGGATGCCAAGTACATTGTCCTCATTACCTAACTACTGATGAATAAAAATAGTGCAATACACATTAATCTGTTTTTCATGCGCATGAGGTGTGCAAGCAGACCTGTTTGATGCAGCTTAGCAGCCCAAGCTTTAAAGATTTGGTCTGCAGTGTCTTGACACAAGGCTTTCTGTAAGCTAGATTGTAGTCTGATGCCTCATTATTTATTGGTGTCTTTATAAATATAAGGACACCATGTATCTTTCTCATGCAACTCCCTTGGTAAGAGGAAGCAGGTTGTGACCACTATGCTCTTGCAGTAATGAGTGTCTCTCTTAAAATAATCGAGAGAAATACAGCAATTAGAAACTTATCTGTTTAATATTCAATCTTAGCCCCATATCTTAAAATGATCATTATGTCTTAAAAATCTGAACACATTTTCAAAGTTCAGGGCTCTTTACTGTTTTTCCTTGAACTGGCAAACATAAGAAAATAAAATCCTGGACAATTTTCATCCTCCAAGGCTACTCTCTCTGTTTCCTCAGGAGCATGCAACTTGCTTGGACTCTTTAAAAAATGTCATAAGTATAAACAATTAAAGGTGGATCTTGACCTACCGTATCAGTACTGTTTAACTCTTGCTAATGGCTGAATATATTTTAAGCTGTCTTTGCAGCTCTTCTGTGGCCCTTACCAGTATTCTCAGTCCCTTAGGGAATAGTATTTTAAAACAAGACCAGTATTTAACACTTGGAAATGTGACAAGTCTCTGTAGAACTATAAAATTACAGGCAGTTTTGCACAAGTGTCTATTGAAAGGCATCAGAACATCCATCCTTCTTCCATGCAAAATTGACTTAAAAATTTCTGCCCATACCTCCTCCCTGTTTTTAAACTAGACCATAGTTTGATTTTCTCTGTCTTGAGTAAAATTTATGCTAAGATGGTGTGCACATCAAGTTTGTGTGTCTGATGACTTGGAAAATAATTATATTTATACTCAGAACATGTTGGAGTCCACTGAGGGGCATCCATTGTCGATACTTTAGTATACATGAGAGGAACAAAAGAGGAATGTATTTGGCATATGTCTAGATGTCATTTACTGTGGTTGAGCAAAGTAAACATAATAAAAACAGGACTACATTTCTGACAAGCATTTTGTTAGAAAATGTGCAGCACAAGTGAGTTAATATCAAAGTTCAGAAGAAATCAGGTCTATTTTGCAGACTGGCATACCTTTTAATGTGCACAGAAAAATATTTGAATCTCATGAAGATTACCCTATTTAAGATATCATATTTTAAGATATTTTGAGCATTCCAACACTTTCACCCCAGGTAATTAAATTTTCTTTCTGAAGAATTTTGAAATTTTGGATTGTTGACGATTCAAAAGAATAAAAAAGTGAAAATTCTTCATAAAACTGCCACTGCTCAGTACTAGTGATGATTGCTTTATTGACAGAGCTCTGGTGGCAATAACAGATCAGATATAACGCTTTGGAGAAAGTGGAAGAAACTGGTTTGAGACAGCCACAAACTAGAAAATATAGCTCAGCTGGTCAGAGCATGGTGCTAATAGTGCCAGGGTTGTGGGTTTGATCCCTGTACAGGCCATTCACTGAAGAGTTGGATGTGATGATCCTTGTGGGTCCTGTCCAACTCAGAATATTCTGTGATTCTGTAATATAGTGTTGCCAAGATTCACAATAAATAGAGTTTTGCTCTCATATGTACAGTGAATTTGTTGGTAGAAGATAGCTTAAGACTGGACAAACAAAACACTTCAAGTCTTTCCTTACTTCTATTTTTCTCATTCTGTGAAACAAAACCAGGTGCTGTTAAGCTATTAAAATAATCTTCAAGTGCTCACTTTCATTTTCCAACTCTACATTCAATAATAGCAAAATCTGGCATTACTCAGGCTCAGACAACTTCCTGGCTCTTGTAGGTGTACTGTGACCTGACACGGTCAGAAAATGATCATTTCTGACTCTGAGCCTCACCCCAAGGCCACCATGTAATTTAGAAGCTAACTTGAGTAGTAAGGTTTCCGTATCTTCCTTTTTTTTCAGGTAGTGCAACTTTTTCATGAAGAAATAGGATTGAGGCAACTGAAGATTTCAGTTAAATCAAATACTGAATCATATCAGGGCAAATGTTAAGCCATACAGTTGATCCAGATTTCTATGGCATTCTCACCTTTGTAGTTGGAGGTGTTATAAACACATAAGATAAAGTTGGCTTTTTGCAAATATTAAGATGAGTGTTATTAATATAGGATTGTTTATAAAATAAATATGTATAATGGTGTTGATTTTTTCTCTCTTTCTTTTCTCGCCCATATAGAGTGGATATTAGATGTGTGGTGTAGAAATTGTTTTAAAGATACAGTTCTCTTTAGGTGTAAATTTGATGAAATGTCTTTGTAGTGAGTAGACTGACTGCCTGGTCAGGATAGCACCCAGTTCAGACCCCTGCTGCTGA
>VZTB01017520.1:45922-77796 GCA_013397245.1 Thryothorus ludovicianus | reverse complement strand
TTGGCCAGAGACACCCCAGCTGTGTATTTTGTTTTATTGTCCTGTACTTACTGTGTTTTATTAAATCTTTTAAATCCTAGCAGAAGGATTTAAAATTCATTTTTCACAGAGGAAAGAGGTTCAGGTAAGAGGGGAATCTAGAGTCTGGTTCTTTACACTGGGCTTCAATACACTGAGCAACTGGCATGATCTAAGTGGTATATTTCTTTCAGGGCATGTAATTTCATTTTGAGCAATGAAAACTATAAAGATATAGTTTGTAGTGGGAAATACATTCTACAGGAAGGTACCTGTGTACTTGAAACCAACACATGCAATTACCCATGGATGAAACTGACATTTTAAGAACACAGAGGACTTGTTCCAATTACAGAAATCTTTCAGTGTTCATTGTAGAAAGGCTTAAACCGCAAGAGAAAACCTCAAATTTTGAATTATTGAATGATTATGTTTTTTAATACATTCTTAGCATTTCATAAACAGACTGCATGAGATGTAGCAACATTCAGGAAAGCCCACTGTTCATCAGTAATGGTCTGTTCATGCCTCCACTAGCAGAAGTCTGTTGCTGCTCTTTTGTGTAATTCTGCATTTCATTTTAATAGTTGCTCACCAGCAGCCATTTGGTTATACACAGAGTGCTCTGAAAAATTTTGAGGATGCTAAAGAATGCCACCTTTGCAAATCTGCTCCTTTGATGTGGCGTTTGACAGGAATGACGTGACAAAAGTGGAAATAAAAGGAAAGAGATTAAAAAGTATACCAAGGGCAGGCCAAGAAGACAATGCCATGAAATTAAGCAAATGCTGCACTTTAAAAAAGGTTTTGTTACTGGAGAAGTGTCAGGCTTGTGCATTGGCAAAGAATTGGTGAAAATCTGTGTGCACATTTCCTAAACGAACTTTAAGGTAGTGCTAAGTACATGTCAGGGAATCAGACTGGCTTGGTAGCAGAAGGATGGATGAGATAATAGATCCTTTCTGTCTTTAATTCTTGTCATTCACACTCTTATCAGTTAGCATGTGGTATTTGGAGACAAAATGTGGAGCAGCCAAATTGGTACAGTTTTACAGATGAGATTGTTGTCAGCAGGTTTTTCACACCTGCCAAGAACCACTTGAATAAAGTCCTTACATCAAACATGGGCACATTTCAGCTTGCAGGGTCTCATTGTCAGTAAGGGAAAATAAATCCACCTTTTTGAGAACTCAGTTTTCCTTCCTGAGGGATGGTGCTACCCTTTGTAGGCAAATTGATTGTGCCAGTCCTGTAGTGTTGGCTTCCTGCACTTAAAAACCAAAACACCTCTAAACAACAGCACAACTGTGATAACTTTGGCTACCTTGAATGTTTGTCGAAGCTTTAAAGTAAATTCCAATGTACATATGTTGTCTCTTCTGTTAATCTTGAAGCAAATACCTGTGCCAAAATATTCCAGTTGTCCAGGCTGAACTGATCTGGATGTTAGTAATTTAAAATTATGATCTTGTCATTAAACTGATCTGGATAAAGGTGAAGATAATTGCATGAGGAAACTTTACTGCAAAAAGGACAGAACTTCTAATTAAATTACTAACTAACATCTGTGTTATTTCCTTTTCTACAGGAAAGGCAGTTTTTTCCTCTTCTATCCTTCTTCTGTGGAAGGCTGTCCGTCTGCATTTTACAGTTCTGGATATACGTAATCCATAAGTGGAGTGAAAGGCTAAGTCTTTAAACACAACTGTGCTTGACAAATACAGAAGGAAAATTGAAGCTGATAATTCATTAATAATTTATTTCTCCCTCAACAGATATTTTTAACACAAATTGTGGAAACACTGGAGAATATAGATCAACCTAGAAAATTAGTTGTCCCAGTAAGGTTAGTGGGACCATTTACATGGATACACTCATGATACTACAAGCTGGCCTCTATAGCATGGATTTTGCAGCTGTGCAGTCTGAAGTCCTGCTCTGAACAGGTACTGGTTAGAATGAAGAAAAAGACAATATCTCCCCATACTACTACAGCTCTATTCTTTTGGTTTGTAAATTGAACAGAGAGTTTTTGAATTTTTAAAAAAAAAATTATTTTTCCTGACCTTGACTGAGTGATATGCTTTTGAAAAACCAAAACATTAGGCCAGAAAGCATTTTCTTCAGCATTTTTTTCTAGAGTGAAAATAATTGTAAGATTTTAAACATAACCTATTCTGTAATTTCTTTCTGCTTTTAGGTTTGAAGTACTTCTTTTGGAATACACCCACAACAAAATTTTCCAAGGTCACTTTCAGTCAGTGTAAGTAGTCTGTGAAGTTCTAAATATTTTGGGAGCATGTTCAAACCCAAAGCTTTTCTATTGAAAGTCAGAGCAAGGTTGTACTACTTTAAAACAAACTTATTAACAGTTGACAGAGCTTGCTGCTTGGTAAGAACTAATTGCCATCTTCTGCTAGTTGTTAGACTAACAATTTCCCTACATAAATAGATGTAGTAAAAGTGATTGAACCAGACTGTAGCCTGATCATGTGTGCAGGTGTTCTGCGAGCTGGTGACCTGAAGACACTGGTCACGTTTCCTGGGATGCAGCTTTTGATTTGGAACACCTCTGCTCCTCACCATTACTTGCCTCAGCCAAGTGCAAGTTGCCTCACCAGCATAAGGGAGAAAAATTGCTTTACCTAAATCTGATTTTGTCAGCTGTCAGAATTCAGGAACTATCTGCCCTAGGAATGGTATCTTTGATTCCTCAGCCTCTTGGTTTGCAGGTATAAATTTGAGGGTCTCAAAATTTTTAGACCGCTAATCTATCTGTAGATGCCAACATTTTTAAGAATCTGACTTTTTTTACACCTATAATGCTGTCAGGAAGAGGAACATCGACTGATGCCATGACCCTGTGAAGGTCTTTGGGGCTGCTGCCTTCATTCAGTGCAGTGTTCCTCTACACAGAAAGTTCCAGCTGTTTTGAAACAGTATAGTAAAGTGTGGCTGTTTTTCCTGCAACAGATGATATAAAACCATTGTAATTAACCAATTTCTGTGGTTCCACAAAATATTAGTGGAAGTTAAATGGAAAGCATTTTTAAAATTGTGTAAAGATCTGTATCCAGTTGTAGTTCCTGACTGATAGTGGTGCCAAGAAAGGAATTGTGTCTGACCTATCACAAGGGTTCGACTGAGGAGACCAGGGACATGCTCCATGTAGGGCTTAGGTTTAACTCAGTAACTGCAAAAGAGGGTGACACAGCTATACAGTGAACAAGCGTGAATGCAGATGTATGACATTCCTTGACCTTTATGGGATAAACACCACAAAGTACAACTGGAGGAGCAATTGTGGGCTCAGAGAGCTGTCAAAGCCATTTATTCTCAAATCTTGCGCAGAAAGTGCTGTGGAGAACCTCAGAACTCTTCTGGTGTGACACTGGGCTAAAAATAGCTAAATTGTAGACATGCTTTTTTAATTTATGCTCTAGTTTCTTAGGATGGTGAAGCTACTGTAACACAAGAGAACAGAAAGTTATTAAAAAACTCAACAAAATTCATTCACCAAGCAGCAGTATGTGAACATCATTACCCTGAATTATAATATTCTCTACTTAATCCAAAAGGGTACTATGTCAGGGGAGGTTTGGATATCAGGAAAATGTTTTTCACCCAGAGGGAGGCTAGGCATTGCAACAGGCTCCCCAGGGAAGTGTCATAGCACCAAGCCTGACAGAGTTTCAGAAGAGTTTGGACAATGCTCTCTTGGGCACATGGTGTAGTTCTTGGGATGTGTTGTGCAGGACTAGGAATCAATGATCCTAAAGAGTACCATCCAGCACAGGATATTCTGTGATTCTATGACTTAATTGGCACACACATTGACAGCAAGTACTTTCAGTCTGTCTGCAAGCAAAGATGAGTAATCAGTATTGCAGATCTGACACATTCATAACAGTGTAAGTTTCATCCAAGGCACACAGCACACATGTACACAATGTTTTTTAAACTAGTTCATAATTAGTCAAAACTTGTTTATGCCTTATCATTTTCATCCTGAAGCAGCTCATTGAATTATCCTACACGATAAATATTAACCTATTATTTCTCTAATATAATCCCTTGATTAATAGTAAATAAGCTGCAGTCTTGTCATGAATGTTAATTTGTAATTGATGTTGTTGAAGAACCAGTTTACTCTCTGAAATATTTTTTTTTATAGTTGGCTATATTGCTTTTGCTGTACTGAAACTCCTATAAGTTGATATTTGGATGTATTCAAATGAGATTACATATGAACAGCAGTTCAAACAGAACAATGTCAGTCTGGCATTTCTTCTGGAAAAATTAGGTATTTTTATTTGGAGATAATGACAATTAAATTTATATACTTAATATGTGACAGCTCCAGCAAGAAACCTTGGATCAGTCCTAAAAATGGCAAAGTTGTTATTTTTCTCCTCCCCTTTCAGTGAGTAATGGGCATCAGGAAGCATTTCTTTCCTTCCAATAATGTACATAACTATGACAGTAATGGAAAGGAGGTACTACTGTAGAGATAGATGTGTTTCTGTGAGAGTATGGTAGTAGAGTATAAGAGAACTATTCTCACTTCAACTGACAATTATGTACAGCTTTCATCCTCCCGATAAAATTTTTGTTGTGATTTTGGCTATATGAATAATCTTTCGCTCTAACTGTTCAACCGGGTTTGTTTTTTTGCATATTCTGATCTCAGCAAGAAAAGATCTGCCCCAAGTTGCTGGTAAGAAATTAATTCAGCTTTAATTTTAGATAGCTTCTAAATTCAGTCATGAAATGAGGCAGACATTATCAAACTGATTTTAAGTGACTTGAGATGCAGCTGGAGTAGGCCATGAAGCGGGCTTAGAATACTACAAGAGTTTTAATTTGATGTGTTCATTGCAGCTTGGCTTTAGTACTGGGATTTGAGAAGCTTATTCATGCAGTAAAAGAGTTTTCTCTTTGCTCACTTCTAGTATTTCCCTACTTAAAATTTATAAAGAAAACATGTTAGAATATAGACCATATCTGCAGATGAGTAAATCTCCTTGACGAAATGTGTGAATATCCATTATCCAGAAGCTGACTAGAAAAGGAATCATAAAGTTATAAGATCCTACTATTTTAGAGATTGTTTAAAGCTTTCCTTCTAGGAGGGTGCTTTTTGTTATGGCTTGGTTTTTTCTTCATGTTTATTCAGGGTGGTTTCACTGGTGTCCAGTGCTATTTTTTCTGCAGTTTTTGCCAAAGTATGTATTTCTAGTAAAAAAGTGTCAAGGTCATAGAATCTCATGGGCAGTGAAAGAAAACAAGAGGGGGAAGAGATGCTAAGAAAAATAAATGAGAAATTCCAAAGCAGCATGTCCCACCTTCCTTTCCTTTATTAGTCCTAGGCTGTACCAAATATGTGGTATGTAAAAAAGGTGAATGTGCATACTGTTTTTCAGAACTATTCCCACATGTCACAGAGGAATGTATTTCCCAGGGGTTAAGGGTTTTTTTTGATCATCCCAGTTCCAGCACTCCATGGAGAATTGTGGGAGAGCAGGTTGCTTTGTGTTAGTAGCTACGGAGTAACCTTCACCTTTTGCATCTGCCTTCAGCTCCAAGTTATTTAACAGAAATGTGTGCTGGGTTCATAGGGTTCAAATAAACAAGTTTCATCTCATGCATGTTGTGTTAGTCAGCTGTCTTGAGGGATGTTATTTACAGCTAGTTCTGCCTACCTTTTGACCTCACTAGCTTTCTGCCCCCCTTCCCCAGATTCTTGATTAATTTCCAAGGTATGACTAATGCATTTCTCTAAATGCTTTGGGCTTCACACCCCAGTTCTTTCACTTCGATGATTTGTTTTGTCTTAATCCTGTTTACTAGTGTTTTAGTCAACAAGACTTTCTTTCTCCCTGAGGGGAACACAGGAGTAACAACACCTAAAATTACTCTTGATCAAGTTCCAGCTACTGTATGATGAGAAAGATGAGAGATTTGTTATTGTTAATATTATCTTGTGGACATCAAATGTTTTGGTAATGGGCATCAAGATAAGGACCCAGGTACTTAATAGAGAAGGAGGTCGAAGAATGGTGATATTAAGGTTTAAAATGGAAGACTGTACCCTTCTGACAGTGAGTGTAAATCAGTTGAGAGAACAGTTGCAAACATTTTTTGTTGTTTCATTTAAATGCTTGGCTAGCATTTATCCAGAGATTTACCAGTGTTAGACCTTCATTAAAAGTTTTATAGTGTAGGAAAAATAAATTTAGATAATCAGTTCTAGCCCTGGTTTGAATACCATTGTTTTCTGCCTTGTTAACTGGTGGCAGGAAAGCTACTCCAAGGAGATGCAGTAGAGAAGCTGCAAAGATTGGAAAAAGACCATCTGGGTCTCCCATCGGTGTCCAACAGAAAGGGGAGATTGGGGTCTGGCAGGGGTTAATAGTTGGCAAGAGGGCTTTGGGGAAGTGCAAAAGAGCCCTGGGATGCCCTTTAATCCTTGGAGATGTTCTTGTGGGAATGGGGTCATGGGTATGACTCGAGTGTGATCTAAGCAGGAATTCAAGATCAGGGACTGGAGAAGTCACTGGGACTATATGTTCTATGTCTACTGTCTTGTACTTTGCTGAATCAAGAATATTTCTCTATCCAGCATGTGCATGACTATATACGTTCTTTCTGCCCTGTGTCGCCCCAAAAGTTATTGAGATCCTGCTGAGTTGTTCACAGAGACCTGATCATTATCAGGGTTGTGTGGAGGTCCACAATATTATGATCAAGATATTGTGCTCAAAGTATGTGGAAAAGTTAATTAATTTCAACACAAAAGAATTATGTGTTGAAATCACCTATTCCCCTGAAAAAGTAAGTGGACACAGTGGACTTAGAGGACTTCTGTGTAGTTTCTTTTTAATATCTCAGTATAGGGAGATATAATATTCCACAGAGGATCCTACAGACATGAGAGAGAAAGTGGCTTAGTCTGGAACCTCCTCAGGAAGATGGAATAAGACTCACACAGGCTTATGCAACCAGGCTGATGATAACAATATCTTAGTTATAAGATAAGTTATATTATATCTTAATATCTTCCCAGTTATCTGGGAAGGGTCCTAAACTTTTGCTGGAATTCTAGGCACACCAGTTAATTTTGTGTAAGGACTGTTCTCACAGTTTTTGAAATCCTAAACTGCTTTAAAGGCTATAGTAATCCAGGTAATTAAAAAAAGGTACACTTTTTCTCTTGTTGATATCCAAAAATCAAAAAGCAGTTATAAGGAAGTGTTTTCCATTCCACTTACTGCAGCTATTGCTTTATCATTTCTCATTCCAAAATATGAATTCCTTTCAATATTTGCAAGGCAGTTGGCAAGAACTAATCAGCCAAACCTTACAGTTCATAGAGCAGATATCATAGAGCTGATAATTAAACACTGATAAAATCAAGTGACGTTTCAGCTGCTTTCTCCAAAACATACTGAAAACTAGTGTTCACAAAACAGGAACTATAATGAAGTTTCAGCCGTATCTAACCTAGTTCGAATCTTAGATGCTAATAGCAGTTGTGTCACCTTTTGGAAAAAATATTATCTTGCTAATTATCTATTAATTAGGTGACATTCTATACTTGAAAATGATGCTCCAGATATTTTTAAGTCTGTCTGATGTTTTTGATATTCCTCTGATTTAGATTGATATGAAAGCAGTGGTTTTTGTAGCATTTTCCTTTTCAGGGGAAAGACTTTTTCTATATCTTTGTGTGTTTCAGTTGGCATTTAAAATATAGTCTTTTTCTAATATTTATTTCATTAAATTGCACATTTCTAACAGCAAAGGAAGTACATATTCTGCCATGTAATGTGCTAAAATAACACTAGTACATGCTGCTTCAGGCCTGTGTGTGGAACTTGATAAAAAAAATTGTTCAGGGTGTTTTTTCTCTTCTATTCCCAAGCATTTATTTAAAACAAACAAAAAAACCCCACACTAAAACCCCTGAAAACCAAACCAAATCAAAAATAAAGCCCCCTCCTCACTCAAACTCACAAAAAAACCCCAAAACAAATCTCTGTCTCCAAACCAAAACCCAAAAAAAAGAAAAGTTGATCCGTCACAGTGGTAACATGTACCCAGCCTTGACTCAATGTGCTCATCATTTAGAGCCCTTAATCCCATTCTTCCTCCAATTATCACATATTTGTGCCTGGAAAGATGAATTGTCCCTGGATGATGTTTGCCTCATGCAAACAGTTCCCTAATTCCATCAAGAGACAAGTTGGAGCTGACATGTGAGTAATCTTTCACTGAATATTTGAGTCAAAATTCACCAGTCTGCGTGAGGACTGTGTGAACCCAGGCAGACAGGGACATCCCTACTGGATTTCCACTCTATCCCTTCAGTATTTTCCAATTACAATTGAACTATGTGTAAGAGAAAAAAAGAAAAAGGGTTACAAATGGTTCGATAAGAGACATTGGGGGAGCACTGTAGTCTGCTCCAGAGCTGCTGGCTGCTAGGAGTCCAGCTTCACCTGTTGAGCATGTAGGGCCATTTCAGTATAACAGAGAGGATCTGCTGAACAGACAGGAGTAGGGCACACAGGCAGGGAAAGGACTCATGTTCTTGTTGGGAGCAGATTAATAGGAAGTTGCTCAGCTGGTGAAGACCACTTACTGGATTTCTTATGGAGGCTGACAAGGTTTCAGAGGGATGGTAAGGCTCCATTGGCTAAAGGGGGCCTGTTGGGAGAAAGCTGGAGAAGAGCTTATTACAAGGGAATGAACAATGGTTTTCAACTGAAAGAGGGTAGGTTTAGATTAGGTTTTAGGAAGAAATTTTTGATTGTGAAGGTGATGAGATGCTGGAACTTGTTGCTCAGGGAAGCTGCAGATGTCCCATCCCTGGAAGTGTTCGAGGCCAGGCTGGATGGGGCTCGACCAGGTGAGCAACCTGGTCTAGTGGGAGATGCCCCTTCCCATGGCAGGAAGGTTGGAACTAGATGATCTTTAAGGCCCCTTCCAATTAAAGCCGTTCTGTGATTCTATTGACTCTGATTTACTCAGATACATAAAAACATTGCTCTTCAATGAATTTTTTAAAAGAGAACTCCTGTAGAAGAAAGCACCAATTGAGGGAATGAGGAATTGGGATGTTACTGACTGTTATTAGGCTGAGCTGTTCATAGCAATGATGATCCAAGTCATTGAATGCAACAAAGCTTTTTTGTTCAAAGTAGATTGAGGGCTCACAGCACCCCTCCTAAACCAAAACCGAAGTTCTTCAGTTAAGTTACCTCTGACAGGCTGTTTCAACTAAAGAAGTGGAGTTAGTAACTGTTTCTTGGATCTTATTTGTAAACGAATCCATATAAAATCAAAAAGGAAAGATAAAGGTATGTCCCTATAGAACTACTGATGTTTCTTAGAAATCTTTCTTTTCTGGATATCCTGCACTTAAAAGTGAAGTATTTAAGGGTAGAGTCTTGATACCAAGTGCAGATGGTTGTGATACTAAGATATTTATTTGATTGACTGAACTTGCTACAAATTTAATTTGTCCTTTATGTATTTCTTCTGAATTTTAGTGGGTTGACTGGTTAAGACTCAAGTGATCATGTGATTGTAGAAATTTCAGGAAACATGGCATGATATTTACAAAGTAATAAATTAAAACCTTTCCTGTACAGCAGTGACAATGATGTGCTAGGTATTATCCAAACAGAAGAGTCTGTGGTGCAATGGAATAACATCTAGGAGGAAGACCAAGTGAAAGACAAGAGGGAAGGACAACATTAAAAGCTTACTGCTGTTGAAACAAGCAAGTTTCTCCACAAGAAAACAATCAAGATTTACAAAAATCCCTAAAGACCTTGGTAGTTTGTTTGGTGTTAGGGATTAAAAACAAAGTTAAAAGTGGAAATAATAATGGCCTGTAGAGAAATTCATGTGTCCTACCTGGAGAAGAGCTATTAACATAGAGCTATTAAACATATAAATGGCTTTGTTAGAAACTGCCAGTCACAGAGAAGTGAATGACAATGAATGAGGGACAAAACATGTAAAGAGACACATTTAATTGTGAAAATGGAAAAAATGCAAACTGAACAATCCTGTAATTTCAAGGAGAAACTGGGCAGAAAACAGCAAGACACGTTGCAAAGGTAAAGAGCAAATAAAATATGTCATGTAGAGCCTTCACACTAATTTCTTCTGTGCCATGACACATTTTAATTTTGTAGTCCTATCCCACTACTACTGTAACTACCACTAAAATTGCTGCAAATTTCTTCCCTGTTTTCAGAGGCAAATCACCTTTATATATGGTGTAATGAGAAGAGAAAGTGTGGGTGGTACCCTGGGAGAGCCTGGAGAGGCCTTGCAATTAAAAAAGGCAGGAAGTTGTGAAGCCAAATAAACAACTCATTGACTACATCACTGTTTATATTCTAGATGAGTCATCTGTATCTTCCTCACTTTTACAAGTGCTTCTGTGCAGACCTTGTCTATAGAGGAAAGATGTTCATGTCAAGTAACCAGGGACAAGGACCTTAATTTCCTCCAATGGCTGTTAAAAGTACTTTCTGGATGTCTCTAGCCTACCTTTTCCTCATTCCATTATGCATCCTTTCCTACCGCTCTTTGAAAAAAGTCTTGATTATTTAGAATGAATTAGAGTCTGGATTGAGTAAGATCCACTTCAATGTTGAGCTGATTTGATCTTACTCCTTGTGGCCTATACAACAGCAGCAAAATTTATTCCTATCTCAGTACTCCTGGCGTGTTATTCTGCGTGCATTGCCATGACTTCCATGGTAAGTGGGTACTGGTCACTATGTGTATGCAGCAGCAGCAACACCAAGACAACAACAGCACCTTTCGGAGCAGTCTGATGTACATGAGAAAGTGTTTTGTGCATCCTGAAGGGACTTTCATAACAGTGCTGTCAGAGCAGTAATCCCTTTCTGAATGAAAGGAAATGGAAAAGTGTCACAAAAGCAAATTTAAAAGAGAACAGAGGTTGAGGGTTGCACATATTTGAACATCTTATAGCAAAGCTCTAAGTTTCAAACAAATATAACAGCCAAGTTACATTTGTAACCATGGAACCAATTTTTTGTTGAAGTAGGACAGTGTGTGTGTAGAAAAGGCTTTTGTTTTTTAGACATAACCAGAATAAAAGCAACAATTTAGCAGTCTGCCTTCCTCCTATAGCTCAAGACAGTAGCTTAAGACACAGAAAAGGGTGTTTGATTAAGACTAACTCCATGGGAGAGCAGCAGAGGTGTGGAAGTGGAGATCATGTCCATGGGTGAGAAGTGCCAGCTGCAAAATACACTGGAAACCCTTTGGTGCCTCAGTGAGAGTGAGAGAGGAAGGAGGAGTAGGACCCATGGAGGTATCACTGCAGGAACTTCATCTTGCCATGGTGAGCTTACTTCTATTAATTTCAAAAATGCTGCAGAAAGCTATTCCTGGGTTAACTGGCTCCATCTGTATCTAGCCTCGTGTTTTATCTTCTTTTTAAATCATAGATTCTGCTAGAAGTATTAAGATACTACAAATATCTGATGAAAGGAATGCTTTTTTTGAATAAAACCAATAAATTTGTTGGGAGGAGGAGAGAAAATGAAGGAGAAAAGGCTTGTTCTAAGTAATTGAATGTTATTAAGAATCTTAAACTTATTTGAAAATATTTAGTAACATTTTTGTACACCCCATTGTATTTCTAAGCTGTATGTCCTGATGGCCAGCTCTATTGTTTTCTGGACAAGAAAGGACTTCCAAATCAGCCATTTATTTACTCTGATTATTAGGGTACACTTTACATGCTTAAGCTGTGTAAAGAACAATAGTGTATCACAATTACTTTGAAGAGTAAATGAAGTTCATCTGCTCTCTCCTCAAGGCAAGAATTTTATGGCCTGTGCAGTGCTTGCCCAAAGAAGCATTGGTAGAGCAGTATTTACTTGTAATGTTATCCAAATGCTTGTAATAATCATATCTTTTTGGTTTATTTAACCTTTTTCTCTAAAGAATGAAGTATCTGAGGTACCTTAAAAGTAAACCCTGCCATGGGAAGGACTTCTTGTTTTCTGTAGTGAATTCAGTGTTCAGGGTTCACAAATTTAATGATTGCAAATATTTTGTCTCTCACAAAATAATGAAAACAATAACTGATAAAATTTTCTAGGTAATGGAAAACAGTAACTGTTAATCCTACCTCCTTGTATTTTTATATTGTTGTGTTCTATTGTAAAGCTCTAACCAAATTTGCTTGACAAATTTGTGACTCCCTGGAGGTGCCTTCGGTATAATATCCTTTTACTTTCAAGGTGCTTATTTAAGGACTTGCCTAGTCTATTTACATCTAAAAGAATGTGGGTTTATATTATTGTGGAGGATCTCTCTTTCTACCAGTGTCTTCTCTTGGCGTTCATGGTAGGCAGTCTACTTTGGTCAGCAGCTGCTGGGGTCCAGCATCCCAAAAAGCTCTGGATCATCTGAAAAGGGGTCTGCCCACTTTGAGACATTTCTCTCTTAGGTGAAGAGCCAGCTTAGCTGCCATCAGCCAAGAAAAGGTTGTTCTAGTTGAAGGAATGTCATGAGCTGTGAATCATCCACACGTGATAAAATCAGGTGGATCAATTCAAACTGTCTGGCTGGATAAATCAATTTTGAATGAATAGGAGAGTGTTCCTGTAATCCATTTTCCAGTGTTGTTTATAGCTGGCAGAGAATGGTAACAACCAACCAGAACACCCATTTGCCAGCTAAGCATCTCTCTGGTCCCCTGAATAATTAGCTTGGGTTTTTTATTTTCCCTGAGTGATCTGTGAGTCAGGAATATCAAAGTCTTCTGTATATGAACTATCCCCATGTTATGTGAGTTTTCTGCTGTCTCCCTGACAGATTGTTCATATTTAATTGCATTTGCCATATTCAGCTAAGATGTTTATGAAATCTAAGTTAAAATGCTCAAGTAAGTTGATGGATTAGATTGGCAAAATAATGCTTAGAAAAAATAAATACTGGCTAATAATCTGTTTCCTTGAAATCTTAGAAGCGTGGTGGAACTAGAAATGTAAGTGCTAAAGTCCACATGGAATCAAATATATTTTTATCAAGCAATCACTTACTGAAAGACCATCACATTCAGGGATGGGTTTTCTGAGTGTCTGGACAGGTTAAAATACAGTAGAAGAAATAGGTTCTGTTTGCACACAGCAAGACCCTTTGTATTACCATTGCTCTTCCTGCCAGTGCTAATGAGCAGGCGCATTACCCAATAGTCCTGGTAATTAGTCTGTCATCAGAAGGCGCTGGTGTTGCAAGTATGAGTAAAGATTAGCAAGATAAAGATAATTCATTTAGAACAGGAAGGGCAATGTTGTTAGTGACTATCACCACTGCAGTTCCACTTAACAGGGAGAAAAATAGGTACAAAACACAGGATGTTTTTACTGCTGCCGAGGATTTTACTGGATGCCTAACAATAGAAAAAACAATTAATTTATGTTGTTACATCTTCTTGGTTACTAGCTATGAGAAGCACTCATTTTCTCTGCAATTGCACCTGTGGTGTTAGGTTTAATTTCTGATCAGTATATGGAGACAGTTATTGAAGTCAAACCCTCAAATGGTAGTGTCAGTTTGTGTAGCTGCTTTCCTCTTTAAGAAGCTACTCATTGATTTATTGCTATCCTACTGTGATCCTCACTTTTTTTTTAATTTTTTTTTTTATTTAGCAGTTCTCTTTCCTTCAGAGTAAATAAATAATTGATTACCTGGGGTTTATTTTTCCCTCCCTGTCCTATATGTGATATTTAGAGGAAGCTTAATCACCTCAACAACTTTACACTGTTTTTTCAACTTAAAAAAATCCACCCATTTGATTTTTTTTCCCCCAGAGAGTCATATTTTTAAAGTCCTTGAGGCTGTTCATTTTTGCCACTTGAGGAAATGTACCTATTTCCAGAAGGCATGTGGAACATATTGTAGTTTGTTGACTGGAGCTGATAATAACTGCTGTTTTTTTAAAAAATGTATAATAACATTACATTTTAAGTTTTGTTCTGCTTTTTTTTTTTACCACCTGTTACAGTCTCACAGTAAACAATAGGAATATACTATGTAGTTCTGTAGCCAGCTGATCATGGCTACATTTGCATAACATGAACTTTTCATAACTAGTCTTTGGAAAGGAATGAAGAAATTAACATTTAATGAAAGGTACTTTTTGTAAATTAACAAGCATTTCTATCAGCAGTGGTGCTGTTGTTAAAGGTTATTACCCCTTATGTTTATTCTCAGTGTATACTTGAATAGGTTTAACTCCACCCTTTTTTGTCACAGGCAAAATGAGTTTCCAAGTCAAATTTTCCTTTATGAATGGGGTTAGCTAGATTTAGTTACATACACTCTCAGTTGTAAACATACAAGCTCGTTGTGAGATCGTACAGTGGCTTAGGTTAGAGAGCTCATCTGTGACAAAAGCTGAAAAAAAGACAGAAGAAAATATTTCACAAGCAAATTGTCTTGAGCTGTAACAACTGAAGAGCTGAAACAAGTATGCTGTGGAGGCTGGGCCCAGGCTGGATACCATGTAGCATAGCTAGTCTCATTATGTCAATGAAGACTAGTAAAGGTAAATCTTAACATTCTGTAAGTGAAGAATAGAATCATATTAGTTTTCACCACTTTTCTGAGCAGGCACTTCAGTAAGAGCTGTCCACCCCTTCTTTCAGGCTGCTGATCAAACTATGGAGTTTCTGTTAGCTAAGAAAAAGGCATGTGCTACACAACTGTTGAAACTCAGTATGCAAAGTTATGAGACAGATTTCAGCCTGAACTGAAGTGGTTTCTTCTGTCCCCAGCTTGACTACATTTCAGGCAGGATTCACAAAGTGAGGAAACTGGTGAAGGAGTAGTGGGAAACACCAGTGTTTTTATGGACAAGTAGGAATTAGCCTTCTTTGGAGAGGTTTTTGGTAGCTAATATTCACCTGATATTTAATATTCAGAAGGTGTAATTTTATATTGTAATAATTCACTTGCTCTTGTAATTTTCTTTCTGTGATCTGCTTGGACAATGTTTATCAAATATTTCTGTGTATTCTTCAAGTGGATTTACTTAGACTCTCAGCAGATGAATGTGATGAAAAGAAGATCAACAAGAAATAAAAAAAAATGATGTTTCTAAACACAGAAATGAGATTATCTTTTTAAGATGAATACCTGTAAACATCTAAAAATACAAGTTTGAAACACAGTCTGTCTTGTCATTCAGAAAAATTGTGAAATGATTGCTACTCCCACAAAAATGTAGCAACTCTAAAATCTGTCCTGTGGTTGAAAACCAATTTTTCAAGTGAGGTGATCCTGTTCCTGAGAGAAAAACTTTCTAAAGGTACTCTTCTCAGAACCTATATATACAAGAAGGCATTTCAGATGGCTCTTGACAATAGAAGATAAGAAATGTGTTGTGCTTCCTAGTTCACAGGAATACCTTGTGGTTTTGTTTGTTCTTCTCTGCTGACTTAAAAGAACAGCTATGTGTTGTGAGTTGGCATTGTTCAATGGAGCCAATGGGGTTGCTGCCTTTTTTGAAGACACATTCTTAAAATGTTAAAAAAAGGAGGACTCACTTCTCTTCTGGCCTTGGAAAGAAATGGCGGGCCCGGGCCGAGTGGGGTCTGGGTTGGCCCGCTCAGCTCGGGGTGGCTGGGCCTGGGCTGATCTGATCTCTTTGGTCTGGCTGAGATTTTCCTGCTCCCGGAGGGATGGTGAAAGGGCTGCCGAGCCTCTCACCAGGGAGCCCACCGGGCCCGGAGGCCGGGAAGGACTCCAAGGCCAGAAACAGCCCCGAGATGGAGAGCGGCCATGTGGCCAGGGATGGCAGCAGCCAGGATGGTGCCAAAAAGCCGCAGCTCTTTTTACATAGGCCAAAATTAACTCTATCTGCTCAGCTGCTTTAAACCAACTTTATTGCAGGTAAAAAAGGACAAAAATATTGGCTGCAGGTTTTTTTTTTCTGTCTCAACACCTCAACGGGACAAGGCCCAGGCCGACATGAAGCTAGCAGAGACCACGTGGCAGCAGAGAAACACAGCAAGTTACATTCCCAATACAGAACTCAGATCAGATTAACCTTTCGACATCATAAGACTCTATAAAAACTGTTTCAATCAATGATAAAAATTAACTCTTGAGGTCAGTAAGAAAGAAGTTTGATTTTAAATGGAAGGATTGAAGAGAATGTTTTGAACTTAGATTCAAATTCTTTTGTAAAGCTATGGTAAAGATATATATATATTTGATATATCAGACTTTGTTTTCTCTGTGACATATAGAAATGTATTGGGAGAAAGTAGCATCTTTAGCATAACTGAGTTAGAATATTAGTAGTTGAAACAAATGGATATTACTGTGATTTAAGGAGAAACTTAAAGACAAATGAGAGAAATGAAGAAGATAGTAAGGAGATCTTATTTTTCTATGAAATGAAAAATCTTTTGTATACTAAAGTAGCTCATTCTTAAATATAATACCCTAATAGTTAATGTAGTCTATAAAAGCAGTTGTTTAAAAGCTGCATAACAAGAGAAATGCTTTGCCACTTCAAAATAATTTTCATCTCTGGACGGTTATTTTCGTTAGTGACAAAGCCACAAGAAAATCTGTTTTCTTGTGGAAAAAGTCTCCATAGCACAACAAGAGAAACTCTTCTCCTCAAGTGAACTGAAGATCAGACTATTTTTAAAGGTAGTAAACTGACTAAAAGTCGTGGGCTTTATCTTTGCATTGTCAGTGAAAAAAGAAAAAGGTTGTCTGGAATTTTGTTCTGATTATCTCATTATTATTCTTTTCGTCCTTTAGCTCTGCTAATAAAGTTTTCTTTGTACGTTTTCAAGTTTGAATCTGCTTTTCTTTCTTTCCTTTTAATCCTATCTCACAACAAAAATAAACCCCCAACACTATGTGTTCCCATATCCAGCATTACCATTCTCTAAATAATGGTTATAGTGTTTTCTTTTCTTAGTCTGAGTAAATTTCATTTTTTAAATGCAGGAAAGTTAAATATAAAGTTTTAGGTCCTATTTGATGTGATTGTTTTGTCAGTGATACAGTGATAGGGAAGAGATGAGATGCTTTGATGTTAAATAAACATACTGTAAGAGTGTGAAAGGCTTCCTCCCCTGTGATGTGCTTTTTATTATCATCCAGTATGGCTCAGGTGTGCTGCAGGATCACCACTGAGAACCACTGCCCTTCCCTACTAGTGTCCTAGTGAGGTGCACCTTGTGTGGCTTTACAAGAGAGATACAGCCTTAATGATTGCCGTGATTTCAGTGAAATCCAGCATGGAGAAATTTGACAAGTTATTTTTATGAACACTGTACACACTGGAGGTTTCCTTGAGGTGCAGCTATAGTCTGTTTTTAAAACAGACTTACAATTTGGGGATAATTTCTCCTGCATTAACTGAGACTTGGTAAAAAACAAGGAAAAAAAGATAGGCTTTGGTTTGTGATATCTGAGTAAGTACATGGAGCAATTTTGCATGTAGGTAGTATTTCAACCATATGAAATAAAAAAAGACCATTTAAAAAAAATTGCTAATAAAAGGAATGATTTCCTTTGGGAGACTGGGTAAATGAAAGGAAAGCAGAACCATAACAGAGCAGAACTCTATTTACCAGTGGAATTGTTTACTTATTGGAAGCTGTGAACAAGTGTGGCTTGACAATTTCTGTATTTTCCTGCTTTTATTAAAAGGGAAGGAAGACAGTGTGAAGTGAAACTCCTAAAGTATTTTTTCCCAAGCTCAGAAATGTCAGTTATTGTTGCAAATTTTAGGCCTTCCTACACAGCTACATGGCAAAGGGTCTAAAGGATAAGATGGATTCTGTACTACACAGGTATCTAGGATAGATCTATGTGCTCCTCATGTCTGTGCCTAGAACACCATGTGGCTTTTTCAATTTACATCCTTCTCCTCATAAAAATATCTCAACAATATAATAAAGGTCTCAACTTCACCCTCTTAATTTTTCTTTTTCTTATTTAATCTAGTGTGTAGGTGGGGATTTCTTACAGATCATGCTATAACGTAAAACCTGAGCACTCAGTCTTCTGCCTAAGAAGGAAGGGCTTTATGTCAGAGAAACCAGACAGTATTTTAAGAGCATTATTAGAAGGCTTGCTTCAGACATACTTTTAACAGAAGTTTTTTATATGTCATACATTTGGCACATTACACATTACTATCCTTCATTTATCTTAGCAGAGAGTGTCTAAATCAGATAGCTGAAGATCTAGTGAATAAATCCAAAAGCATGTGGTTTCTGGAGGCTTTATAAAAATAATTTACTAAATGCTATCAGGTCTGCAAATCAAAATTGTTAGTCTAAGAGTCATACTGAACAGGACCCAAGAAGAAAAAGGTTCATCATATGAATACAAATATATGAGCCATATTCAGCATGAATACTTACAAAAGAGGGAAAACAGGCTTTTCTCATTTTAGAATTTTCAAGCTCAGGTACATTGAGAACAAGAGCTACTGCCTGAGCCCTGGTTGCCTGTGGTGTACTGCCTTGCAGAAGCAGGTTTAGTGGAATGAGTAACAGATTACTGTGTGCACAGAGTCTTCAGCTCCTGCAAAATGAATTAGTTTTGATTAATTCAGCTGTTTAGTTTAACTCTTCAGCTTAACTAAATCACACCAAGACTAGTGACTTCATCAGAGCCCTTTTCTTGTCCATATCATGTAGTAAACATCTTAGCTTTTCCTCTTATTTTGGCTACTAATAAATCACTTGCTTTGGAGATAACTCCCTTGATCTTTCAGCTTTACTTTATGTTCACCCCCGATACAAAGCAGGGAGATGTGACAGGTGCCTCTACCTTATCCTATCCAGTGCTCCCAGACAGCCTGCAGCCGGAGTGACATGCTCTAGGGAGAGAGGAAGGATGGCAGCAATGACCATACTTTTCTCCAGGCTAACACTGAGCTCCACTTTAGGAATTTGGAGCTGAGAAGAGGCAAAAATGAGAAGATGTATTTGGCTAGCAAAGACATAATAAGTACTTAAATAGTGTGTGGAAAACAGATATTTTCAGTATTCCCCCCAGCAGGTTTATTTAATATGCAGACTAATTGAGAGCATCTTCTGATATCAGCTCCAGGGAAATATGTTTCCTTTGTTTAAAAACAGGTCGGTAGAAAATCTGACACTTCCTTGGCTACCTGATTGCTTTGTTTGCCAGTCCAGAATATCATCTGGAAATGAGAAATAAAAAAATATTAAAGGGACTAAAAGACCTTATTGTGCTAAATTCATTCACTGCTCTTTTTTTGTTGTTTTTCCCAAGAACAATAAAAATTCTCAGCCTTTTCAGCCTTTTCAAAGTGTTAGAAGCATCTGATTAATTACTTGTGTAATCCAGAGTAGATAATAGAAGTAGTTCGCTGGAGAGGATGATTTCTTACTGGTGAGAATGTGGCTCTGATGGCAGTTTCACGTATGATGGAGCAGACACTCTATTGTCTTTGAGTTGAAAAAAATCATTGGAAAGCAGTTCATGCTTCTCTTTCTGTTTTTTTCACTTCATCCAGCAGCACCAGTGAGAAGCCCTGTAATAACATGAATCATTTCTTAGGTTGCTTAATATTTGTTTTGAAATTATGACACAGATTTGAGCACCTGACTTCTCCTTCTTCTATGATGACTTGGTTTTAAAATCAGTTGTGGTATTGCTGAACACTTGATTTAAGGAGTACAACAGATGCCAGCTCTGATCAAACAAGGGCATGCTTCTGTGTGTTTGAGAGTAGAGCTAGTCTCTGGAATGGCTCAAGGATTTTTTGTGTATGGTGCAGTGATTATCTGTCTGAAGTCTAAAAAATATTTTTGTGGTCCTGAGGCATACATAGGGACAGAATTTATATGTGCAGACAGACAGGGAACTTGTTTTTGTACCTGCCACTGAGTCTTAGCCAGGGAGACCACGCAAGGTGGAAAAACCCAAATTCCTCCTTGCCTCTTATAGAAGAAAAGAACATTGCTCATTTGTCTATGTAGGTCCTGGTTTTGGGTTTTTTTCTCCCACTTTCTAACAGTTAGCAAAAGCATAAAGGTATCAAGAATGAATAAATAAATAAACAAAAGCAAAATACAAGAGCTTTATTCTTAATTCCAATGTCCTCTCACTAACTTGTGGTGAATTATCTGACAGTGCAGGATACAGGATCTGTTACTACCTCAGGAAGAGCTGGCAGTTGTTCCTGAGTGGTAAACCTTCAGCTGGCCTGTGTACGGCATGCATGGCATGGTGAGTGGCAGGGCTCAGCAAAGGCTGGCCGTGACTGGGATATTTGAGAAAGCTGGTGAGGCTTTTCCTCAGAGATCTATCAGATCATGAATGCAATGTACCAGGCAGGGACATCTGTTTGCTGTCTCTTCCAAAATGAGTGTTGGGAGGAATCAACAAGTGGAGCCACTGGTTAATCATGCTAAGAGGGGTCAGGGTGTGAAAGGGCATCTAAATCATCTATGGGTTGATGGACAAATTAATGAAAAAGAATTCTCCCAAGGGCTGACTAATGCACAGTGACTGTGTCAGATTTGGGAGGTCTGTGAACTGGAGAAGGCGAGAGGCTGCAAGGAGGGCACTAGAGGGAAGAGTGAGAGAGGCCTGTTTTCCACAGCTGGAAGTGTTTATGTGGCTGTAGAGTTTGTAGCTGCCAGCAGGAGGGACCTTCAGTTCAGTCCAGCAGGGCTGTTCTTATTTATATTTATGAAAATATACAAAAACTGTTTTGAAATGGCAAACCATAAGAAGACTGGACTATAACTTAGAATAATGTCCTAAGAATATTTTTGGAGGTGACAAAAATGACAGGGGATCTCGTTTTTCCCGATGTTTTTTTAAAATAGTGTTCTCTACTCACTCATCTAAAATGTTTCTAATATGTTCGTGCATAGTCAGAAATACTGACACTGCTGGGAGCAGTGGGGGTTGTCCATCCCAAAAGGGTGACTTCCCCCTTTGTCATGGGGTAACATTTTAACTAAGAATTCTTTTATGGGCACTTAGCATTAAGTCATACATTATTTTTTAGGAATTCTGTGAGGTAGAAGGAAATAACAAAATGTAGATGGAATGGTTTCCAGAGGTGACATCAATCTTGCAAGAAGCCTTCCCTACACAAGTTTTAGTACTTGTGACTCACACTGGAGTGTGATACTGATTGTTAGTATCAATGTTTTCATGAGACTCCACTAATTCAATGTCGCTCCATGTTTGGGTCGTCAAATGAGAACGTCATTGGAAGCTTCCTCTAATTAAGTCCCACTACCTTCAGTGGGTGCTAAGAGGTGCTCTACATAAACATGTGAGTCTCACTGGCTGTTCTGCATTTTAATGAATATTTTCATTTGAGCTCTCTGTTCTGTCCTGAAGACAAACAAAGGTGTCTACAGGACTTTATTTGCCCCTACACATGCCTCTGCTATGGAAACTGTCTGTAGAACATCCCTGTAGCCTTAGCCTTACCAAAAATTGATTTAGGTGATGTCTCTGTCAGCGCATGGGACAGTCCAGCACAGTGTTTTCTTGGCTCACGAGGCAACGAGTAACTTAGCTACACTTGGCACCCCCTACCAGACTGACACAGCTCTCACATGACGGATCAGTGTGGTTGAAAACAGGAAGGTCAGCTTCCATTTATAAATGATGGGGTGCTGTATAAACACTAGGATATGTAAACTTGTCATATCTAGCAGTGATGAGTACAGTTAAATGAGGTAACTGGCATAATGCCATGAGCTGGTAATTAATGTGAAACATATTCTCTTTACATTGATTTACATTGATATTCTCTTTACATTGATTTGCAATAAACCAGAACATATAAATAGAGCCATGATACAAAATGCATAAGTTTTTTGTTGGGAAACAAAACAGAATCCAAATGCTGGATTGTTTGCTGTCTAAATAATGAGAAACCAGAGAGAGAGCACAAACCATAACTCCTGGTTATGGTTTTGTTCTGATGCTTCCTGCCAATTAGGAAGATAGCAGTTTCTTGACCATACCCTCTATAAAAACAACTGAGTGTTGATCACTGGCAATCTTGCACAACCTGTGTGCCTTATAATGGTTTGATTGACCTGCTGACAGTAATGATTTAGTTACTCTGACTGGTACAGACTCTAGGTTGCAAATAGTGTGTGTTTATGAATAAATTACTTTTTAACCATCAATGTAAAACCAATGAGTAGAGAAACTATTATCAATAGTTGTACATGCCGATAAGGCTCCTACTGGTGGAGGACCATCTCTGTTCCCTACTGTACAGAAAGAATACAAAAAGATAAAGTGAAGATGTTAGATCATTAATATAGATGCTGAAATTTGAGTTGTATATATGCACACACAGCATTTAACCATTTTAATAAAAAAATGGAATTTTATATTATTTTTTTCACCCCTGCATTATATAATTATGCCAATTAAATTCTGACTTTAAAAATTAACCCCAAAAAAGTAGCACATTAGTACAAAAATACAATAATAATGTCTATTCTAGTTGCATCTTATCAAAAGTCAACCTCTTTGGTTGAAAATATGTGGTATGTGTAGTATATTTTAGAACTAAATTATAAGAGTAGAAAAAGGAGTTAAAATTAGCAAGAGTAAATCTCATATAACCAAGATGCAAATTAGATAAGACAGAAATATGTATTAGGTTCATCAGTCAAACTGAGTAATATTTTAAAATAATGAAAAAATAATTGCCACAAAAGATCTGAGATTTTCTCACTGCTGAGTCATATAACTTGTATAGGTTCAAAACTGTATTTCAATGGATTTAGATGTCCAGAACTGGAATAATGACATGGTGAATTGCAATAGTGCTCTGTCATCTCTGTGGGGACTTCCATGGACTTCCAGAGTCTGATTTGAACACTCTTAGAAGCAAATGGTCGGGGTGCTCTCCAGTCACTGGCCTTGACATAGTCTGTTCTTGACAGGGGTTTTTCCTCTGGCTTTGCTGAGAAGCAAACACCCCATGCTTATACCATTTGGTAAGAAGGAACATGATTAGTCACTTCAATATCAAATGGCTAACTTTTTTATGGCTGAGACTGCTGAAATGCCTCACATGAGCATGTGCTTCGATGTTCACCTGAGCTACAGTCTCCACTAGTCATCTGGACAACCTCTATGGCAGTCTGCTGGCTTGGGTCAACAGTGACTCTTTTTAGTTCTTGAGAAGCTTCACATACTTTCATTTTATGCTCACAGAATCTCAGAAAAAAAAAAATTACTATATGCTTCAGTTAATTCCTAGAAAAACACTATGAAATAATAATAGAAAGCGCAGAAATAGAATTAAAAGAATAAATGAAAGAATTGCAATATTTTCTTACTCACCTGCGCCGGTAAAACCAGGCTGGAAACTTGCTGGATGAGGAATGCTTACTACAGTTTGTATACAGAACCTAGCTTGTAGAGATGCAGTCTCCTGGCACAATATCTGAAGGCATTGATTTGCACAATATACTAGAGTATGCTCTTTAAAGTACACAGGATTGACATCAGTGTAAATTAAAGTAGGTTTTCTAAATCTAGTATCTACCCCAACTGAAACCAGCACATCTCCTCCTTACTCCATATGATTTGCCTCATGCACAGGTCCCACACAGCCCCTGTAATGACCACCCCACTTCCTATTCTTTTATATAATATACACATGCATTGCTCTCTTAGTTTATGGACCACCTCTAAAAACTGTGAGTAAAATGTCCACCAAATATTAGTTTAATTAAATTTGCCCATGACTTTAGGCTCCATCTGTTATGCTGGTCCTTCAGGACAGAAGAGGTGTTGTGTTGCATGGACTTACTGAGCACCAGCACCATTTCAGGTTGGGTCACTGCTGCACTGAAACTGCTTCTTATAATTCTTCTCCTCCATTGGTTTGGATAGTTTCTCTGATCATAAATTCTGAAATATGCAACTCAAATCATGGCTTACAGTAGCTTAAAGCTATATCCATTACAATCTCCACCCCTGGTCCTTTTAGACCAGATTATCCGATTTAACCCTGAACCAAACCTCTTTTTCTCAGCTTGGCTAACAGTGAGGGGTTCCTTCCAGAATCCACTAGTAGTCCACATTATAGTCCTCCATGGGCTGCAGGTGAATCTCTGCTCCATCATGGTCTCATTCAGACCACAGTCCCTTCATCTCTGCACACTGGAGCTCCATCCTGTCCACTATCCCAGCACAGGAAGCAGGGATAGCCACTGGCCAGCACTGGCACTTCACCATGGTTGTAAATAAAGTATTCCCAGGCAGAACACTGGAAGGTGATGAGCAGTACAGCAGTAGCAAAAGCAAAAATGGGACACTGACAAGCACTCGACTCTAATATTCTGTCAAGAAGTAGAGCTGCATGGCAAGCACAGGAGCCTGCTCATTTCCAGTTGAACACCACTAGCAATGTAAGTTCAATCTAGTACATCCCAATCAAATCTGCCATTGTCTCAAATCCCTCAAGCCCAACATGGGGAATCAAAAACGATTGTGGTGGGTTGACCTTGGCTGGATGCCATGTGCCCACAAATCTGCTCTATTGTTCCCCTTCCCAGCTAGACAGGGTAGAGAAAATAAAATTAATCTTAGCCTGACATAAAGCAAAATGAACTGAAATTTTGTACATGCACAAGGAAGAGGAAAAAGATAAAAAGGTCTCTACTTTCCATCAGCAAGCAATGTTCAGCCACGTCCCAGGAAGCAGGGCTTCAGCATGTTGCTCCAGAAGGCAAATATTGTAAATGATGAATGCCTGCCTTCCTTCCTTCCCCTTTCCTTTGCTCTTATATCTGAGCTGATGTCATTTGGAATGGAATACCCTATTGGTTAATTTGGATCAACTGGCTTAATTGTGCTTCCCCCAAGGATTTCGCTCAGTCCAGCCCCTTGATGGGGGGGAGAATGTTGAAGAGGGAACATTGCTGCTGCTCCAGCCCTGCTCAGCAGCGGCCAAAACACTTCTGTGTTATCAACCACCTTCCAACCAATGCAAAGAACAGCACTGTGAGGGCTGCTATGGGAAAAGGAACACCCGCTCTCCTCAAAATGATTTGCCCTTAGAGACATATTGTTGAATGTCAATTATTGCCTCTAACATGCAAGAGAATTGACTCCATGATCTTGCTGGGCACAGAGGTGGGACTGGAAGGTCTGTGGTTCTTGGGTCTTCCTTTTTATCTTTTTGAGAAAGGACCTTATATTCCTTTCCCAGTGAGTGGGATCTTTACCAGACAAGGCCTTGACTAGCCATTCAATGGATAATGATGGACAGTGGCTTAGACATCTCATCTGCCGGTATCCTCAGCATCTATGGATGCATGTCATTGGGTACCAATGACCTGTGCACCTTAAGCTGCCTTAGATGGTCTTGAACCTGGTCTTCTACAGCTCTTTGTTCTCCCAGACCCTGCCTTTTCCTTCTGCAACTCAGGTGGTGTGGCTAGCATACTTGCCAGTGAAGACTGAGGCAAAACTTCGTTGAGTGCCTCGGTCTTCTTCATATCCCAGGTAATCAGGTCTCCAATTTCCTTCTTGAGTGGGTCCACCTTTTCCCTGACTCTTCCTTTTACCACAATTGTACCTTTAGAAATTTTTGTTGTTCATGTCCCTGTCAAGGTTTAATTTTATCATGGCTGTAGATTTCCTAACCTGTATTTTCCCCAGCTTATCTATCCCTGTTTCTATCCTCTACGGATTTCCTTTTTGTGTTTGAGTTTTTCCAAGAACTTCTTGTTCATATACACAGGCCACCTGGAATTTTGGCCAGATTTTCTTTTTGTAAGGGTGCATCACTCCTAAAGTCCAGGGTAGTGAGCTTGCTTCTTTTCCTTCTCACTGCTGCAAGGATCTTGAACTGCATCATTTCATGGTTACTTCAGCCCAGGCTGCCCTTGAGCTTCACCCTCCTTGTCAGCCCCTCCTTGCTGGTGAGATCAAAGTTCAGCAGTGCACCTCTGCTTGTTGGCCCTTCTTTCACTTGCCGAAGACAGAAGTCATCCGTGTGTGCTGGGAGCCTCCTGGACTGCCTGTGACCTGCTGTGCTGTTCCTTCAACAGATGTCAAGGTGTTTGGAGTCCCCCATGAGGACTGGGGCTTCTGAATGTGAGGCTGCTCCTATCTGTCTGTGGAGGGCCTTATCTACTTGATCTTGCTGGTCAGGCAGTCTGTAGCAGACCTGCACTATAATGTCACCTGTCCCTCCCTGCCTCCCTTTAATCCTGACTCATAAACTCACAGCTGGTCCCTCCTCCATCCCTATGCAGAGCTCTGTGCACTCCATCAGGTCTCTGACATGAAGAGGGACACCTCCTCCTCATCTCCTCTGCCTGTCCTTCCTACACAGCCTATGTCCATGCATTCCAACACTGGAATGACAGGAGTTACCCACTATGTAGCTATGATTCCAGTAAGACTATAGTCCTACAGGCACTTGCATGTCTCTAATTCCTCTTGTTTATTTCCCATGTTGTGTGTATTTGCATGGAGACATTTAGATATGACTACCTAAGACGCTGACTTACTAAAAACAGTGGCAGGAATTCTTTTGAACTGTCTCAGCTCTCCTGCTGACCTGTGATCCCTCTCTAGACTGTGAGCATCTGTTGTTGGTCCTGGCATGTGACTGGTAGGAATGGGATGTATTGAGGTTCCCCTCTTCTGGCAACTTTGGTTTAAAGCAACACCACTCCTCTCCACACCACTGCTTTGTTTCTTGGTCAAAAATTGACAACTTGTATTTAAATGAAGGCAATGAAAAATATTCCTAGAACAAGACAAAAATTTAAAGAGGACAGGACCTCACTATTAAAAAAAAAAAAGAAAAGGACACTTCAGCAGGACCTCACTATTAAAAAAAAAAAAAGAAAAGGACAAGACATAAATAGTATGAAAGCATTTGGAAAAACACTACACTTGACAAAAACCCTCATCCTCTTACAAATTTTTTTATTGATACACTACATGAAACACAAAATTAAAGAAATAGTTGAATTTTGTGAGCATTTTCTTCATTAAAGGTGTCAGAACTCACTGGAAAGGTTTAGTGAAGCCTGGGGATGCACCAGTGCTACCTCTCTACCTTTGGCTAGGTATATGGCCAGTCACTGCAGGCTGCATTTGAAGTGCTTTTCTTCTGCCCATTTAACTACTTCAGTACAGTCCAACTACTGCTGCTCCACAGGAGAAAGAAATAATGGTCAGCTGTAATTTTGAACTCATTCATGTTGGTTAAAGTACACTCCTTAAGGAAGCACTTAAAAATGTTGAATCCTGTCAGAAGACAAGAAGGGTCTGTGCATTCACAGCACAGATACCTTCTTGTCATTTTTATGAAACACCTTCCTCTGTTAAGTTCTTGCTGACTGTGGTTCATGTGTTCACCTTGGCTGACTTCTGTAGCTTGTCCAACTGAAGTGAAGAAACTTCTGCAGTTCAGTGTAGAGGCCACAAAGTCCATAAGCACCTTGGGGACTGGAGACTTCCAGAAACACTTATGTTGACTGCTAGAGAGATGTCTCTTTCTTGCATGTGTGTTTTCAAAATCACCAAGAGATTCAGATTTTCCTTTGCAAATGACAAGCAGCACACAACAACCAGTAGGCAAGTTAAACAGTAGGTGCTACATGCCTTATCAACCCCAAAAAGGGTGTTGCATATACTGGAGTGCCATCTACTGGCTCGTTTCCTCCTTAAGAGGTAGGTAAAAGTGCCAGCTTACTGCAAGTGTGCCACTTTATCCAGGACTGTAAGGTAAGTTGCATCCCAAGGAGGATCCCTCACTTCTCCCAATGCATCCAGGATCCAGACCCCCAGAGACCTTCACTCAGCTCCTAGACCTTCAAAGTCTTCATGCTGGTATTAAGGCAAACAGCCAGCATCCTTGTTCTTCCCTTGTAGCATTCTCATTCCTTACCATTTCTGCTACCTTTGAAGGTATCTTGGGAGAGAAGCTCAAGTTCTTCCACTGAAACATTCAAACTCTGTACAGATAAGTAATGGCGAAACAGTTAATCATAGAATCACAAAGATGTGGAATATTTCAGATCAGAAGATAGCCATAAGCATTATTGAGTGCATCTCCCTGCTCCTCTCAGTACTAAATCATACAACTAGAATATCATCGATAATCTCCTCAACCTCTGATAGACTTGGTGCTGTGACTACTTCCCAGGAGAACATTTCAGTGACTGACAATGCTTTCAGTGAAGAATCTTTTCCTGCAGACCAATCCAAATGTCCTCTTTAGCAGCTTCGTTTCTCATAAGCAGCTCTGGTTCCCAGAGAGAAGTCAGCATCTCCCCCTCTACTGCTCCACTTCAGTGGGGTCCTCCTCAGCCTTAATTTCTCCAAGATGCACAAGCCATGTGGTCTCAATGCTCCTCTTAAGTCTTGTCTTGACTTCTTTTACTGTCAGCTAGGTCACCCTCCGAATATTCTCCAGAGTTTGATGTTCGTGTATTGAGGTGCCCAGAGCTGACACGAAATTCAAAGTGAAGCCACACCAGTACAGTGTAGAGTGGGACAATCACATCCCTTGACCAGCCAGTGATTTTGTGCTTGATGTAATTCCAGGAATGGCTGGCCCTTTTGGCTGCCACGGGACACGGCTGATTCATGTTCAACTTGTCACTGATCCAAATCCCCAAGAGTCTTTCTGTTAGACTGCTTCCCTGGGCCTCTTATCCCTCAGTTTGTACATATGCCCAGGATTTTTCCATCTCAGATGCAGAATCCAGCACTTGCTCAATATGGTTCATGATGCTCCAGCTTTCTAGTCTATCTAGATCTCACCCTAAACCTCTCTACCCTCAAAGGAATTCATAGTTATTTCCAGTTTAATATGGTAGGCAAAATTATTGATTCAATTTACATTTTATCCCTGTGTCCAGATAATTTATAAAAAGAATTAAAGAGCACTGGCCCTAAATGCCGATCTGTTTGAACTCCAATTAATATAATCCTTTGTGCCCAATCCATCAGAAAATTTCTCACCCAAAGTATCATTGAGTTGTCCAGCCATGTGCTGGCTAATTTATTTGTAAAGATGCTGTGAGAGACATTACCAAAATCTTTGTTAAAATTAGAAACTCCACACATTTCCCGGCTTTCCTTAGTTACCTACCTGGGTGATCTAATTATTAAAGGAAATTACTTTAGTTAAGCATCACTTCCCCTTTGTTAGGCTGAGCTGGCTGTGACAAATAATTTTGTTGCCTCTCAAGTGTTTTTCAGTAGCTCCCAGATTAGCCTTCTGCATAATTTTAGCAGGCACTGTGAGATTGACAGGCCTGTAATTACCAGCCTTCCCTCTTTCCCTTCTTGAAAACTGGGGCAACATTTGCTTGTTTCCAGTCCACTAGGACATCTCCAGACACCCAAGATGGAGAGAGATCATGGGATGCCATTAGCCAGCTCTCTCAGTACCCTGGAATGAACCCCCTTGGAGTGATTTATGTGCATCCAGGTGAGGAAACAAGTTTTGAACATGTTTGGAGTTGACAGAGAGTGTATCTTTCCCCCATTCACAGCCTTCCAACACCGGACCCTTAGGACACCAAGGCTCACCACTGGTGTTGAAGACAAGAGCTGAAAAAGGCTTTAATGTTTTGCTTTTGTCTTTGTCCCTATTTATGACCGGCCTTGTCAAGAAACAGATCAGCTTTATGTCTGATCCTCCTTTAGCTTTTCAAATACTTGTAAAGCCCTTTTTGTTGTCTTTCACAGTGCTGAGCAGCCTAAACTCCAATTGAACTTTGCAAGCAGGAGAAACAGTTTCTCTGTACATCAGGGAACAGCATCACTGTAATTTCCCTAGGTTGCCTATCCCTTTTTTCAGTATCTGTATGTCTTTATTTTCTGCCTAAGCTCTGAAAGCAGATCCCTGCTCAACCAAACTGGTGTTCTGCACTGCTAGCTTGACTTCTGACACTTTGAAATAGCCTGCTCTTATGAAATTGTCACTCATAAGAGTTGACAGAAAAGCAACTAGCATTCATGGACTCAACTACATTCAAAAGCAAATCCTCAGAGGACATTACTAAATAGCTCCTTCTGCACCCTGAAGTCTACTCTCCCTGTAACCTCTAGATTTTCTTTCCCCTTCATTCTTATACAACGAATCTCCACAGTGTCACCTCCAGCTGTAAGAGCCATGCATTCCAGACCATCCATTACATAAAACCCCTTCACCTTACCTGCCCTGCCTATGCCTCTTGAAGGGAGCTGTAACCCTCCAGCAAGGCACTCCAGTTACAGGATGCATCTCACGATGTTTTGCTTTTGCCAATGATGTGCTTTCTCTAGGACTGGGCCAAATCTTCTACCTTCTCCTCCATCTTCCTTATATATCTTTACAGACTTGAATAGTAATCTTCAAATGTGATAGAAAGGATGGAAGTAATAGTCAGAGATTTGAAGGCATATAAACAAATTCATGATTGATCATTAAAGGAAAACTGGACATTATTTAAAAGGAGGAGATAAGTGAATGGCAATGTCAGTATATTTGAAAATATTTATTTACACATGTCCACCTGTCTCCATAGTTGTGTCTGTCTGTCTTCACTGCAGCAGACTGTTCACATACGTTGTTCCTGTAGTGAGGGGTTCACAAAATTATTTTCAGGTGTTTAAGTATTATAGTCACATTTAGGTTTTTGATTCATGTGCCTTTTGAACACATGGAGGTAAAATTAAGTTTCTACTTTTTCTCCTGAATGAAGAAGAGCTGAAATAAAGCTTTCTTCTGCAATTTTTCTTTGCTTTGTTGAATGGTGCAATTTGCTCATGTAAGCATTCATTTGCTGGTAGAAACATGAGCCAAAAAGTAAGGTTTGCATGTCATAGCAAAAATGGACTCTTTCCAGAGCCTTTATCTCCTGTAGTTAGCTGCACTCTGGGTGTCGCTTTGAAGTTATTTCCATACAATGAAACAAAAGGATGCATTGTTTATATCACTGACAGATTGATCAAGAATGGTATTTTATCTCTACCATCCAAAGTGTTGATTAATTTAGATGTAACAGGTCATGGAAAGAATGAACACAACTGACAAAATGCAAGATTAATGCAGTTTAATTTCACGCTCTGTCTTTTGCTGCCTTTAAGCAAAACATCTGTTGAGTGGTCCACTTCTTTCCAAAGTAATGAGACTGTGATTTTCTTTTGATTTAGGTTTTGCTGTGAGTGCAGCTCTTGTGTTAAGGTGCAGTTGATCCACATGCATTGCCATCTGTTGATAGCTGAAAATAGCGATCAGCAGAGAGGTCATAGAAAGACAGAATCACAGAATAAGCTGAGCTGGAAGAACCCCATGCAGATCATTTTATCTAACTCCTGCAAAGGACATCCTTAGAATAACACTGTGGGCCAGATAGCATTGCCCAAACTCACCTTGAACTCTGTCAGGCTTGGTGCTGTGGCCATTTCCCTGGGGAGTCTGTCTCAGGGCTCAACATCCCTCTGGGTGAAAAGAATTTTCCTAATATCCAGCCTAAACCTCTCCTGACATAGCTTCATGCTGTTTCCTCGAGTCCTCTCACTTGTTGCAAGAGTGAAGAGATCAGTGCCTGCCCCTCCATTTTCCCTCATGAGGATGCTGAAAATCACAATGAGATCTCCCCTCACAAATCACAATGACATCTCCTCTTCTCCCTTCAGACTGAAGAGATCAAGACACCTCAGCCACTCCTCATGTGGCTTCTCCTCCCTTCCCAGACCCTCCACCATCCTCGTGGCCATTCTTTGGATGCCATCTATCAGCTCAATGTCTGTTTTATGTT
>VZTB01017520.1:12816-45861 GCA_013397245.1 Thryothorus ludovicianus | reverse complement strand
TATGTTGTGGCACCCAGATCTGCCCCCAGCACTGGAAGTGAGGCTGCCCCAGTGCAGAGCAGAGCAGGACAATCCCCTCCCTTGCCCAGCTGGCCATGCTGTCCCTGATGCCCCCCAGGGCATGCTGGGCCCTGCTGGCTGCCCGGGCACTGCTGGCTCATGTTCAGCTTGACATGGGCCAGGACACCCATGTCCTTTTCTCTGTCTCTGTTCTCCAGCCTTTCACTCCCCGGTGTGTCCCTACATACAGGGCTGCCCCATCCCAGCTGTAGAAAATGCAGCACTTGTCCTTGCTAAACTTCATATGGTTGGTGATTATTTTTCGAGGTCTTTCTGCCCTCAAAGGAGTTGACAGCCCTTCCAATTAAGTGTCATCTGCAAGTATTGCTTTGAGTCCTACGTCCAAATTGTTATTGAAGATCTTGAGAGCACAGGGCCAAGAATGGAGCCCTGCAAGTTCCCACTAGTGTCTCCACTAACGTTGTTACCCTGTTACTCCAGTGTCTGTTCTCTGGAGTTTTTTCCAGCAAACAGTAATCAAAATTGCTCTTTGTGTGACTCTCTGTCATATATATGTATGTATGTATGGCCAAAGAGTGATGGAAATACTAAAGTAATAATTTTTCTCCACTTCTGCATAAATAAGGAGCATTAAGTCAATCAATATATTTTGACAGACATAAACATGTGTGAGTGTAAAACTGCATTTAAGGAATGAGTGTTGCATCACATAATGAAAACAAGCGTGTTCTAATACAATTATAATTTTTTTTCCCCAGAATTTGGCTGAGAGGCCAGGACTGTGCAACATGGTGTGTTACCCAGAGAAAATGGATACTGAAATCTCTGAAACATTAAGAAACTCCGGGAAGAAGAGAAGTCTCTTTCCATGGTTCATGCTCAGCTGTTCCACCTCCTCTTGGGGGTAATTAGAAGGCTGGGCCAGGGCTTGGAGGACCACAGATTTAAAACGTTGATTGGGGCATTTTGTCACTATGGTGATGGAGAGCTTTGTGCTCAGGAACACGAGGCGGTGTTTTTCCCAAGGATCTTGTCTTGCTAAATAAAGACACAATGCTGTTGCGTTCAGACAGAAGGACAAGGGTGTTCTGAAAAGAGTATTGCAAAATTGCCTTTGTCTTCCAGCAAATACCAAAGCTTATGTGAAGAAAAGCTCACTAATATGTCATAATGGTAGTTATCCATAAGATTTTTAGAATATTAGTTAATGATCTGAATTTTGTCCACATCATAATAACTTTGACATGTTTTAGAGTCTATTACATTTAATAGTGGATATTTTTTTCCTCAAAGGGTCTTTTATGTTGAGAATAATTATTTCAAGAGTACTTAATAGTTTTGATTTTAAGGAGAATGTGATTTTATGGTTTCAAGAATGTATTTCAAGTCTGAGTTTGTATGGCCAGGGTTTGAGCATGGTAACATTTTTCCAGTCATGGAAATAAATCTGGAGTTCCTCCATTGGGTGCAGCCATGACTAAGAAGCAGGTACAATTATTTGAGGAGTGTGCCCATTTGTCGGCATAGCAGGTGCTACAAGAAGTTACTGCTGCCATTGTGTGCTGCTGGATATTAATAAAGAAAACAGGTCTATTAATGACCATTCCTTCAACCATTAATTTCGGCTAGAAGAAAGACAAGAATATGATTCTAAGTAGAATTACTTAATTTTAGGTAGTATTATCATTAAAGGAAATATTTATAAGTGCATCTTAACATGAAATTCCCAAACACTTCCAGCTAAAAGTTTTCAGAAGTGGTGCAAAGAACAGAGCATATGGATCTGTAGAAACTCTGCTAAATATCTCTTTTTATAATAAAAAAAAAAAAAAAATAGAGGGTTTTAGTGAATATTTAGGATTTTAAAGTGGGTTTTGACCTTATCATAAGACATTTCAATTACTAATAGAGCAGAATAGATTAATTGACCAAAACCAATTTGGATAAATTCCTCTAAATCATGTCACCCAAAAATTCTTATTCACATAAATTGATTGGAATTTCTTTTAAATGGCTTCTTTGTAAGGTTTTTGATGTTTTTTATTTCAACCCATTTCTTTTGTCTAGCATGAGAATCTAATGAAAATTGCATCCCGCTGTACTTTTAGCTTAAATTCCAGTTGCTTTAGAAAAATGTGAAATATAGTACATCAGAAATGTGAAAGACATTACAAATGGCTTTAAAAACAGTAATTGTAAAAGTGTGTTCGCATTCCCTATAGTTTTTCTGACTTAGTTGTTAGATTTCTTTTCTACAAGGGGCTCAGAGATCTTTACACAAATAAAACTCTCTCTACAGGTAGATTTGAGCTGTAACTCTCTTCTCAGTCAATACCAGTGTGGCATCAGAAGAACTTTACTTCTGTTTCTCTTTATGGCATTCCCATATCAATGTTCAACAGCTGAACTCGTTGATTTGGGAATTAATATTCAAAAGAATGCAGATCAGTTTCTGTAAGTTTCTGGCATGACATTAATCAATCTGATTTGTCATCTGACTGTGCCTTTCACCCTTACCAGGGTCCCCCATTGCCAATATCACCTCCCTGCTCTGCTAGCATTCTGCAGGCTGGTGCCCCTAGCGGAAGTTTTGACCCCCATCCCACCTCAGCCGCTTCCTGGTGCAGCCTCCTGCTGCTCCCTGATGTGATTGGCAAAATCACCCACTCAGCTGTGAAAAGATGTGGGATAATGAGGGTAGCAGGCACAAACCTACCAGTAAATGCTGTTCAGATTCATCTGAATAATTTGAACACAGAGTTAGGGAAAGTAGTACATTATTATGAAAAAAACATTTCTGCTAGTATGGCAACAGTGCCATGCCTTCAGACTGTTTTAGTTTCCACTTCCCTGATTTCATTATATCCTTCGACAGGCAGAATATACATTTTTCATGCCTCTAAACAAAATGGCATTTCAAAATCCTACCCTGAAAAGAGTAACTTTAGCAAAGTCTGTAAGAAAATATTTTATTACCCTAGATTTTGTATTATGTTTAGAAACAGAGGAAAAATTCACCTTGAAATATGTAAAAATCAACAGTCAGTGCATTTCATGGTTGTAGAAAGCATTTCCAGCTGCTATGTAGAAGTGCAAAGATGGAGATTACAGAGGTTCTTTGTGCATAAGTTGTGGCACTGTAACTTAAAAGTTATTTACAAGCAAAATTGATGCTTGCAGCTTTACTGAGGCATTAATGTTTATACAAAACTTGGTTAAGTAATCATTTTTTGGTGTCATTGCTCTTTTTGCCAGCTGGATCTATCTGTTTGGCAGATGGCTATCACTTCAGCAGTGTTCAGAAGGGCATGCAAACCAGTACTTTCCACTTCTTCATAATGGGTTTGCAGCTGAAGCAGAGATAACTGTGTATTGCCCTCAGCTTTTGCCGGCCATACATGCTTCAGCTCTTGGAATATATAGTAAGTGTTTCTGACAAAGAAATGCAGATTTGAACAAAGGGAATAAAATGTGACGTTTTCCAATGAAGGAAACTTTCACAGTGTTCGACAAAATCAGTCAGGACAAGAGCCAGTTCTCTAAACCTGTCTGCACTGGGACTATTTTAATATTTTTTATTTGTTAATAGCATTCTGTATTGTTCTGATTTCATTGCTATTGTATAGAGCTGAATTGAAGTAGTTTGGGGGTTTTTGTTTGTTTGTTTGTTTGTTTGTATTTTAGTTTGTTGGTTTGGTTTAGTTTGGTTTGGTTTGGCTTCGATTTTCTTTTTTTAATTTTGGGTTTTTTGTCTTTCAAGCCTTGTATGCTGTAAAGAGGACCTAGTGCAAATGAAAACTGTTCTCAATCTCTGATTAGTATTCAAACTCCCAGGGCACAGGGAAATCTAGCACGTATCTCCTTGCTGTGTTAGCTCCAGTAACAAGTCTCCAAAAGTTTACAGCCTCTTCCCGTCTCCTGTGTCCTGACCCTGACTGCCCTTTCCCACATCATGTCAAAATTTGACTACTTCCTCTTGTGCTAATACAATTGTTTCCAGACTGTGCTCTGGATGGGATCACTGCACTAAGCTGACTTAAGAAACTGATTATTTGCTTTGATTAGTGATCCAGTCTGTACCATAGCCCCACAGTGTCACACTGATGAGGGCAGCAAGTAGTGGTACTTAAAAGAAACATTTAACTCCACAGCCACAAATATAAACTGCAAATCAGACTGGAAACGCTAACAAGATGCATTGTGATAAATGTACTTAATGAAGTTTGATTGCTGACTGAGTTAGGAGACCTTGAGAAACAGATAAAATGGAAAGTGCAACTCATGTATGTCATAGCAAATATTCACCCACAGTAAACATTAAGACTGCATATATAAATTGATTGCTTTTGCCTCTCTGATTTTCATGTTTTGCAGTTTTTTAGGGTGAAATTGATAAGTCAGCATTCAATATTTGTCCCTTTCCTTTTCATATATCCAGTAAAACATTTTCCAATGTGGCTAATAGATGTACATGAGGTATTGTTAACTTTAAATTCTGAAGAAGACTTATAGAACCAGTGCTATGGTCCTCTTTTGACTGTAACTACAAAGTATCTTGTTAGAATTTTTTAACCACTTCTTTTGCAAGTACTTGCAAATTCATGCTCATCATTCTTTTCAAGATGTTCTTCTTTCTGTTTTTAAGTACTGGTCTACCAGCTGAATTTTTAGAACATAATTATTACTTTTCTGAGTACTTGAAACATAGTCTAACTCAGTATATTCAGAGATGATATGGATGTTTTCCTAAATTTCTTGTTTTGTATTGGAAGTCTTTGCCAAATATGTAAAAACACAGGATCTAGCGTATTATGCAATGACTAATATAAGAATACAGCAAAAGGGAATAATAGTTCAGAAAACGTGTTTTATAGTGCAGGACTCCTACAGTTGTAAAGGCAAGCTTAATCTCTTGGGGAATATTTCAAACTTAGAGCAATGCTAATGCTCTAAGAGAAATAACAATATGTTATGAAACAAAACCCCAGTTCCATGCTAAAGCTTGAAGATGAAAAGGTAATGTAGTCAGCCTCACTGGATTAATTTCCACATAAACTTCCTTTGGACACCTGAATGACAGCTCCAAAGAAAAAAAATGGCTTTTGCAGCCCTGTGTGTAAGAGGATCCAGACACCTCTCAGGAGCATCTGAGAAGGTAGGCTATTCTGCAGATGCTCACACTCTTTTTCAGCTGGGACACACTGAAAGAATTTCAGATGAAGAGTTACAATGGAATTATCTAATTAAATAGAAATACTTAATGCTAGAATTGTATTTATTGTTATTTTATTTGTAACATATTTCAGATTTTTACTTCCAAACCTGACTTGTCTTGTAACCTACATTTTGGCTTTTTTTCTATGTTAATTTAGATCAAAAGCCCATCTGAGTAAAACTGTAAGTAAACTTAGGCTATTATAGTGGGATATAAAGGCAGAAACAAGAGTGAGTGTTAACAGAACTGCAAGGCAGTGCAAACATAAACCAGCAGATATATCAGAATCTGTCTCATTTTGCTAAGATTTTTTAAATCAGTGTCAGTTTGTTCTATTAAAGTTGTGCAGTTTAAGCATATCTATGGTAAAAGCTGATTTTTGTGACAGAAGAATAATCTATGTAATTTCCTTCACGTGCAGAACTGTTGATCTGAATACAGCATGAGGACACACTCATGTCGACACTGTGCAGCCTCCTTCCTCAGTAAGGCACTTAAGCACTTAAAAATTAGTGTTAGTCATAAATAAGTACATTGCAGAAGAGTTTTTTCAGCAATAATAATAAAGAAGGTGAGTAACTTCTTGAATTCTTTAATCCTAGGATGCCAAACCTAAATAGTAAACTAAACATTCATGAAAGATTTATCACTTACGAAATTAGTATCTTCTTATATTTCAGCGAGTGAAACTTCACCAGCGTCATCCGTTCAGTGACAAGCAGGATGATATTGTGGTATGCTTCTTCTTGAGAGACTCAGCCTTCAGACACTCCTTTGTATATCCAGCACCTGCAGCAGCCCTGTGAAATACTACGATGACTAAACAGGACAAGTCAACAGAAGGAAATGGTAATTACCAATATAATTATGCAACTTAAGCACATATTCATTTTCTGCATGTAGCTCAACAGTGTGAAAATTCTGTTTTCTTTTACTTTTTTTAATATAAAATCTTAGTTCTAACAATTCATTATCTTTCATTCAGCAATGTGTTTTATGCGGAGGTTGACTAATTGTAGCATGGTAGTGTGGCTTTCCACTGATAAGTAAATCAAAAGATGGTGACTACAGCTCTGTTACTTGTCTTACACTTATATGGAGTTTGTAAGGAAAGACTAAGAAAACAATGATATTTTGTGGTTTTTGTAAGGTGCACAAAAACAATGCTTCCTTTTCTTACTTCTTTCAATATTCATTATGAAATGTCAAGCATTCTTCACAGTAAGATTAATAGTATTTCTACACTAATACTACACTTTTCTATATCTAAGAAATGTTTTTGCAGGATAATAATACCTAATGGCTTATTCTGGAAATGTGCAAGGCAAGCCTAATATGGAAAGTGCTTTCAGTTCTCATGAGGAATGCTATTCTTTCTAAAGCAAGGATCTCTATTGTATGCAACAAGCATGATATTTTTTGCCTTCATATGGAAGAATATTGCCAGGGGCCTTATTCTTTAGGCCTTGTTAAGTACCAGGTACTACTAAACAAGGCTTTCTAGATTTTTAATCCATAATTGTATGTCTCAATAGTAATAAAATATGTTCTTCTCCAATAGAAAACATCAGAAGGGATTGCTGGGCATTTTGAAAGAGTATAACAGACAAATCATTTTAAAAGCCCACTCTATTTGCTTTCATTGTTTGAACTCCTCTTATTTTTTTTTACCTCAATTTTTTTTTCTACAACAACCTTTAATTTTGCAATTTAATTTTCAATTGACCAATTTAATTTTCAAGCAGTATATACTAATGGAACTCATTTTAACACAAGAAAATCACAGAATTTAGTGCAACATAAGCAAAATACTTAATGGCTATGGAAGAATTTTTATCTCCATATGAAACTTCTTGAGCATCACCATAGAACGTATACATTTTTATAAGCATTTATAATGAACAAATTCGAAGACTAACAGGGTTCTAAGTTTGCCATAAACATCTGCCTTTTACTTGAAAATGCCTGATTAAATTGACTTGTATTATGATCCAGTGACTTTATTATTCATTTGAATTGTGGAGGGCATCATTCTCATGGTGAGCCAATACTGCACACATTTTATCTGGAGAAGGTAAAGATTTTTGTTGCTGAGTCACGATCACCCTTTGACCCTTTTTTTCCCATGAAAATTTATCTTGTATATATAATTTACAATAAAACTAATAGTCTTAATGGCAGTAATGTGTGTATTTGAAGATGAGATCATGACAATAAACTTAGGACTGCATTACAATTTCAGAACATTTGAAATGCTGGACCTCCATTACATGTAACTATGAGACACTTCCAGAATGTAGTTCTCAATCCACTTCTAACTTAAAAAGTCCAGGGGCTGGAGTTATACAGCACAGAGCTCCGGAACTAATCAAGTTGCATTTTCTTTACAGGAGGTTTTGTATCACCTCTGCTGAGTCTTGAGGGATATTCTTGCAAGAGTTTCAAACAATGCGTTTTTGCTTTTTGGTATCTTTATCTCTTGTTAAACCATTCTTGGTTTGATGTTTCTTCTTGTTTCATAGTATGTCTGCTGCAAAGTCCAAAATAATATTATATGTATAGTTCATTACATTGGGTTCATGAATGTGACTTCATAGTTCCTGGCATTTCATACAAGATAAGACAAGGGGAAAAAACCTTTATAGTGGATTTTTAAAAGGGAGCAGTTGCAAAGTGCTTATTACCCTCTAAAGATAGTAAAAATAATATGTGGTGGGCTGGTCAGCTCCAGTTATCAACCTTAAAAGAGATTTCTTATGATATAGTGAAAAATAAAATTGACTTCACACCCACTAAGAACCCTTCATTTTTAACTAGAATAGAAACCCTTTTCTCCATATTATCGCATGTTCTTACAATTTTAACAGCATTATTAGTGAATGACAATGAGTTAAATAAACCCCATTTAAGAACCAGGTGAGTCTGGATTGGTATGGTTTAGTGCAGTCTCAGACTTCTCAGGGTGCACTGAACACTTAATATTCTTATTCTAATTCTTGCAATAAAGACTGCAACGAAAATGGAAAATTGCCCACCACTACTGCATTGTGTGATGAAGACCAAATGCAAGTGCTGTGTCTTGTTTTTTCACTGCAATACCCAATGAGCCCTGCAAGCTTGTCAGCTCCCTAGCCTTGGACAAGGCAAAGCACTCCAAGGTTAGATCTTTGTGGGGCACAGGTGGGAGAGCAGAGGTGTATCAGCAGAGATGGAGTAAGGTACAGAGGGCTTGGAAACTTTTATGCATGCTTCCCTGAAGAGAGTGAAATACTGAGGGGCTTCACATTGAACTGTCTTCCCCTTCTATCTTTTGTAAACTTTGTAATAGTAATATCAGATTTTAGAATCCTTGCACTGAAATCATGCAATAAACAACTTGTTTATCCCTGAAGGGAGGAATAGCCTAGAAGATTTCCTGACCCTAAAACTGAGAGACAGCTATCAAACCTTGCCATGCATAAGTACTGCCCAGAAGGACACAGAAAGAGGAGAGCACAATGAGATTATGTATCTCATGCTAGCTACAGTGTCAACATGACCTATGTGAGCTCAATCTCTGTCCTTACAGCAGAATAGATTTAATTTTTTCTTACCAGTGGAGAGGAAATGGGCTTTTTATGGATGTTAATTGAATGGATTTTATTTGCTCCCTGTGGTCCCCAGGTGCAGTTTTCAAATATTGATTTAAAATATTTCAAATATTAGGTGGGCGAACTTTCTTTGCAGCAGAGAGGGAAAGCTCATTGCCCAAGAAACAATTTCTGGAAATGATTGAGGCATATAGGTATGCAGGGCACAGCACTGTACATTAAGGCTAATAAGTCTTCCAAGGCCCAGATGTCATTATGACATTGAAGCATAAGTATTCTACCTACTTTGGTGTTATGATATTGCCAATTTAGATGGAAAAAATAAACAATATATTAACCAGTTTGTGTGTAACTGAATAGCAATTATTATTTTACTTTATAAATTCAGAATATATTGTTTTAATTGTGTGATTTTTGTTTGTTTATTTGAAGTAAAATTTGTCATGCTGGGAAAAACAGAGGAAAAAATAAAACATGTTTGGAAATATTTTGTGTTATGGTTACTCTATAAATGTAATTTTTATTTGAGGTTTCTGCTTTTCAAGCTCTCNTTAGATGGAAAAAATAAACAATATATTAACCAGTTTGTGTGTAACTGAATAGCAATTATTATTTTACTTTATAAATTCAGAATATATTGTTTTAATTGTGTGATTTTTGTTTGTTTATTTGAAGTAAAATTTGTCATGCTGGGAAAAACAGAGGAAAAAATAAAACATGTTTGGAAATATTTTGTGTTATGGTTACTCTATAAATGTAATTTTTATTTGAGGTTTCTGCTTTTCAAGCTCTCTTCTTTTGTGCCCAAAGTAGGCCAAGGTGTTCTTCCCAAAACCTGGAAGGAGACTAAGGGTTCTCTAGTGTTAAGGTCTCAAATCTTGAAGTCTACACTAATTCACTTTTCCAATAGACTTTCTGAGATATCTTTATATATTGTTTCTGGTGTGTTTCACAGGTGTTACTTCTAATAATTTCTTTATAGAAGTGTTGTGAGATACTCTCATATATCCATGATTAGAAAGAATAATATGGAAATGTATGTAAATATATAGAACTGAGTATTACATTACACTTGTCTTTTGTTGACTGGTACTTCCCAGGCATTTGTTGTCTAATACGATCTTACATTTCTTACATTCCTCTTGTTGAACACTTAGTTTGTTATCTATCTAGGTTGATATCTTTCCAGCACTGAAAGACATGGTCCAGTTCAGAGGAAAACACAGTAATTGATTACAAGGCTGTGTTGGCCCATGATCCATTTTATTTGCTTGACAGTTAATTAATAACATAGAAATTTGTTTTATAATAGATACAAAAAATCCATCAGCATTTTTTGATATACAGGTTTCTTTGCATTCCACTGAACTTTTTCTTGCACCAAAACGCAGAATTGCTTAGCAGCAGTCAGCCTTACACAGTAGTAGTGGGAGCACAGATATTACAAGAGCAGGCCATGTTCTATGAGTTAGTTTCAAGAATTATTATCCTTCTCACAGTTAAATATCAATAAAAATATGTCAGATAGGTTTATGGATATAGAATATAGTAGAATGTAGTATATCAAGCAAGTTTTAAAAAAATCCAAAGCATGAAATCCAGGTAGTAGCTCCTGATAGAATGTGTACTTGGGAACACAAGGTAAGGGTAAAACAATTCTTATGATCTGCTAAATAGACACCTCATAGAACAAAGACTGTAGTGATATGCATTTTTCTTCTTCCCTTATTTTCCTCAGCAACCAACCTGTCAATGTTCAGAGCCCTCTCCTGACCTGTCTGATATTCTGCCTTGTGTTTGTGACTTGCATATTCATAGCCATAGAAGTCCATATTCAGGACACCTTCTTTAAGTCTTGTAGTCTTATTTATGTCTATAGTCTAAATAAGACTTGGGGTAAAATGATAGCTTACTTAGATTACACTATCACTGCCCTTAATCTAGAAAGATGAGAAAGTTTCCCTTAAACTACTTGGAAAGAAAAATAAGAAAGTAATTGGATTTCCTAGACTTAAAGGAGTTATGGACTATATCTGCAAATATACTTAATGATACATATGCAAATATACTGTCATTAGACAAGATGATGTATCCTGGAAGGTGTAGCAGTTGAGCTTTTGCTCTGGGTCACACTAACTCAAGTTAGCTGAGTCAAAGGCTGTTGTTAGCCCTATGAATATTAATACTATGAAGATAAGGGTTTCTATCAACTCTTTTGTGGAAAAATTAGTAATTCTAGACAGTGCTTTTGTGACACTTAGTTGTTTTTACAGGAGGATTCACTGAACTTTTGATAAGTGGGATCACATGATCTGCTTAAAAATTCCCAAGATTAGTATACAGATTTTCTTTATAGTGAGGATGTTTTTTCCTGCAATAAATACTACAGTTTAACAAACCAAAGCATAAAAAATGCATTTTGGCTCCCTGTAGAATGCTAATATAGTGCCTGAGGAATGCACTTTACTGTTTGTCTATGTTATGGTTTACAGCAGAACATTTAAATTGAGTGCTAAACTTCTTTTAGATATAGTGTCATCATGAAGCATAATTTGTGTTTGAATATTGTTAAAATGCTTTGCCCATAATTCATTGAGACAGGTTTTACCTGATTTGCTGCATTGTGAGCTGCCTAGCCTGTTCCTTTCCTCTTTGAAAAGTATCATGGAGTTTATGACCTGAAACAGCTTAATAATGAGAATAATGATAGTGATGAAGATGTTGATGATAATAATACTACAAATGGTAATGTTTATTTATCTCTTATTGATCAAGTATCCAGCCAACTATCAACACTGGTCTTTCAATAGTAAGTGCAAAACAATCAGACACGAAAAGTTATTAATGTAGCTTGTCTGAAATGCAAGTTGCCAGGTGTAGCTGCAATGTGGGTGTGGTGTGGGGTGGCTGTGTCTCTTACATGAACCCATCACATATGTGGTTCAGCACAGTTGTCAGGGGAGACAAAGCTCTTCCATTTCCTCTCCTCAGTGATTTTTTTCTCTTCTAAACAACACCACTATCTGCTGCTATCACACCTGTTACAATCAATAACTTTTTGTTATACCGTAAGTTTCAGCATAATGCTCTCTGCACATATCTGTGTCATCATACCCAAGGACCTGGAAGAGGACCCTTATTTTGTAGATACACTAGAAAGAGAAGGACACACCCCTAACAGTCTTCATATTAAAATTTATCTCCATATGAAGTTCAGTTTGAATATATAATTTTAAATCTTTGCAGATATAAATTTTGAAGGTGCACTAATGCTATGTCTATAGCACCACTTCTAGCTGATAATCCCATGTAATCACTGGCATTGCTTTGTAGGTTTGTTTTATGGCAATATCTATTTCTGTTTGATTTTAGGCTTTTTCTTTACTTTTAAAAAAAAGGTTATTTATCATTTATGTACCTGATAAATCAGATGAAATAAACTATTGGCATACAGAATTTAATATTCAGATATGCTTAACCCAGCAGCATTTTTAATGCTTTTTTTCAAGCAGTCTGAAAACTGTAAATTAGCTCAGAAATTTACCTCAAATTTTCAGTGTAGTGAATTTGCTATCCTTATGCTACTAAAATTAAACAGAATCCAGCAGCAATCTTCTACCTCTGCGTCTCACAATCCCTTGTCCTTGTCATTGTTATGTCAACATGACATGAGCTCAAGCTTGGTAGATTTCACTGCTGATGCATGTTTCAGTATATGTGATAAACTTCCATTTGTTTGCTTGTATGGGCTCATCAGGCTGCACTGAGGTCAATCTTTAACCAATAAAGTGCTTTTCTGGGAATTTTTGTTTGGCCGTAGGAGATTGGCCAAGGCATTTTTTTTGATAAGAGATAGTGCCCTACTGTTGCATGGGAAGTATATCTTTAGAGACACCTGTCTTCATCTTTGCAAGCTTTCATTAGCAGCATAATGGTCTTTATCAAAGGAGATCTTGTTACTGTCAGCAGCAGAAGGCATGTGTCCAGGCAGAACAAAGGAGCACTTATAGTCACACTCCAATGAAGATATTGAATGACAAGGTTTGTGCACAATCTTAAAAATTATGGTGTAGATTCTCTAGAAGTGGTAGAAAGTGTTAATTACAATTAGATGTTTTGTGTAGAGAAGTTAGACTCAGTTTTAATATGCTAGTTAAATTCTGGTTAATAATACTTTGCCTGTGTTTACATAGTGAAACAAGACCCTGGGTTCCTTCTTATTTGCAGCGTGACATATTTTAATCCTTTTCTTTGATAATAGACAAAGCTAAGAAGTTGCCCTTCATAGTTAACCACAGCAGTCCCTAAATAAATCAATTTGTATATGAATTTTCAATGAGTTGCTAGTGGCTTATTAAAATTTATAAAAGAAACTTAGGAACCAGGGAATGTGTGAAGAAAGAATATAAAGAGAATTTCAGAAATTTTAGAAGATGATTGAAAAAGGAAGATACCTGCAGTTTCTTGCCTGAAAAATGGAACTATAAGGATCATCACCTATCAACTGTCCAGAGGGGAAACTAAACAATATACACAGGCAATATATAGATTACATAGGAGTGCAAGGACTTCTACCTACTTCTACTATTTCATGGTGATCTCAGCTAGTCTTCTCTTTTATTTCCTACTACCATCTATTTCTATAAACACCACCAATGTGTCTAAAGTGTTTTCTCACACATACAAGCTAAAAAATACCTTAAAAGGGCCCATTAAAACCTAGTTTCTCAGGTATTACTTCTGAAGAAATTTTCCTAGGGAATATCAGTAACAGTTTTGGATTACTTACATGCCAAGTAATATGTTCATACTAATATACTCAAAGAACACATTAATAAGATATTAATTAGATATTATTATGGATATAATACATACAAGAGTATTTTATTATTTAGTTTATTCTCTAAAAATCCATGATTGCACTTTTGAAGTGTACCATGAAAATTAAATCAATACTTTTCTGCTTATTGTTGGGTAACACTGACATTGTCTCTTATTAAACTTATTGAGAATGAAAAATTAAGCAAGAGATCCACTCCTAACCAAAGATGTTTCTAAGGAGAATCTTCTACAAATAGATTTTCCCTCTAAAACCTTCAATATTGAAAACATCTCATTAGGTAGAGTGGTAGAATAGAAGTTCTGTGTGGTAGAGCAGACAAGGGAGTTGGATCAAATTTTGTCCCTGTGCTTAGGGATTTAATTGTTAGAACTGAGAGTAGGTCTGCTCTGTCTTTTGGAAATGCACTCTTCAGCTATACTGCAGGTCTGGAGCTTCATGTCCTTGTCAAATTAGAAAAGGATTCTTTTAATATTTTTTCATTTCAGCCAGTTATTTGTCTCTCATGCTTAAGAAAATCTCAGAGAATTGTCTGAGAAGTGTTTTCATCCTTGTTCTCCAAATTTTAGGGTATTTTTAACATCCCCCTTTCCTATTTATTGCTTCCATAAGGAAGAGTTCTGCCCCTTTGAGGCTTATTTTTTTGAGTGCTGAAGGAAAGTGTAATTGGTTTTTCTGTCCTCATCTTGCCTCTGGAAAATGGTTTTCCATGTTCCAAAAGGCTGAGTTCATATAATGTCGTAAAGAAATACAAAGCAGTAATTGCCAAAAATTTAATGAAACCCCTGAATTCCTAATGATTGATTTACCCTTCACAAGCATTGGCCTTTTTTTTCACTTAACAGATGGCAGTGATGACAATGAAGAAGGCAGTGCAGTTGAGAATGAAGAAACTACTAAAGGAACAGGTCAGTAATGCGGATTGCTTTGAGGTCAGACATAGATGCTTTCTGATTATTAGTGAGAATGAAGGAGGAGGAAAAGTCTCCTTCTAACAAATACCCTCCTCTCATGTGTTTTTATGTTTTTTTAATCAATCATAGATAAAGGGGGAAAGCGACCAGCACCAAGAACCAGAAGGGCACATGCCAGAGGGAGAGAGAGGCATGGTGATGAAGATGAGGACGATGAAGAAGGGACAAGGAGAGCTGGGCATCGCAGGCACAGAAACCGTAGGCGAGGACGAGCAGCTGGAAATGAGGCTAGTGATTCTGATATGGAACCTACAAAAGCAAGAAAGAATCAGGCAAATCAGAAATCCAAGGAAGACGATGAAGAAGAGGAAGATGAGAAAGGAGGTAAAAGCGGGAAAGGTAAAAACGAGAAGAAAGGGGACAAAAAGCCTGATAAAAAAGGAAAAAAAGAGAAGGCAAATAAGAAGAAAAAAGACAAAAAGAAATCAGGATCAGGGTAATCAGTTTGTTTTTTTTTTTCTTATTATAAATCCATAGTTATCTTACATAAAACCTGTTTCCTCTTATAGCTGNCAGTGCGGAAATGACAGCTAAATGAAATAAAAACTCTCTAGAAAGTCATATCTAGTTATATGCCAAGTTTATGAGCTGTTTTCTAGAGAAAGGGAGCAAAAATGACAGAGGAGAAGAGGAAGAGGAAGTGGTAGAGGGAGTTGATAATAGGTGAGATCTGCCCTCACTTTCTTACTTCTGCAAAACTAAAATGCCCAAGCTCCAAGGTGATAAACGTCCAAGAAAGGCAAGTTTTATTTCCAGTATGGAACTGTAATCTCAATGCTTCTCAGAAGATCCCATTCTTGTTTTCCAGCCAGTTTTGAGCCAACTTTTGAAGATCAGTGTCAAAATTTCAAGAACACAGAATCAAAAGCTGGGATGGGATTTTCCAATCTGTCTCCCACTCACTTCCTGTGAAATGTCACTTTTCAACTTTCCAAAGCATTAAATGCAACCTGGGATTTTTAGAAGACTCCAGTGACAGGGAGTACTTCAGAAAAACATTTCTATTTCTCTGCCATCCTATAATTCCCTTGCTCTTTGTCCCTTCTTGTGCTTTTGAAAGCTTGCTCCCTGGGAGCAATGTTTAAGGGAACAAATGGAGCTGGGCACACTTACCTCTAAGGAGAGGGAGAGAAACTCCCATTCCTCATTCAGCACTTGTTACAGCTGTTTTTGTTCCCAGAGGCATCACTGGAGAGCACAGCAGGAGTAAAAGGAAAGAAAAAAATACAGCTAGATATGCTATTAATTATGTATTAATTTTAATTATGTATTAAATATGTATTAATTTTTCTGTGATCCCATTTCTATATGTCTACTTCATTGCCCTTCCCAAAAGAATGAGAATGCCTAAAATCTTTGTTTCTGTTGACTCTTCACTGTGGTGGCAATTATACTCCTGTGTGCAGTTTCCTGTACTCAGAGAGTGACAGTTCTGACTGTATAAACTCATGTTCATTTTCTTATTTTTGTCTTCATTGCAAACATTGAATCAGTGCTAATTAAAAAAGGCCACTGAAAATAGAAAATTGAACAAAGGCACAATGTTTTTTATTGTCTTCCAAAGCCATTAATACTAAAATACACAATTTTTGCTAAATAACTTGAAATTGCTCCCTGGAACAAGACTTTGTTCTTACAGTAATAAACCTAAGAAAAAAAAACTGAGGAAACTCTCAAAGATATCTCAAGAATATTATATTTTTAGACTTCCAGGAGCTGCTGAAAAGTTTGCAGAATAATAAGAATATTTTAAAATATTTTCAAAAGAAACAAAAATAACGTAAGAATGAAGGATAGCAGGCTGGTAATCAGTTTGGCTGTGATTGAGAAACAGGGTTTGCAAAACTTCAGAATGGAAAATAAGGTTGGCAGTACAAAAATATGTCTAGCAAGTCCATGAGGACCTATCACAACAAATTCTCCCTACTGTTTAAACGTACACATTTTTGATGCGGTTTTTTAATTGCCAAGGTGTTTCATCATGAAATATCATTAAAAGAGCAAAATCAGAAGTTGAAAAATAAGACACAAAATTCCCTAAATAAAAAGTGAAACTATTTGACAGAGCGATAGTATTGTATTTACTGCTGTCATTGCGGCAGCAATGTTAAACTCTAGCAACATCGCCTATTTCAGTGAGGTCACAGTACAAGTCGGTAGAATCTGCTGCAGTTGCCCTCTTCCCTCTCTATACTTTTATTTAAATCAGGAAAACTTCTTCATGCACTACTTATTCTGCATAAAGGACATAACGGAATACTAGAAGAATTCTGCATTGATTTTCTGGTTCAGTTGTTTTGGTTTTTTTAAAACTTAAATATTCCACTTTAGGTTAATTTGTGGTAGTTTTCCAGAGTAATCCCATAGTGAAAGGAGTTATTTCTGGGTGAGTTTTAAATCTTCTATTCTTAGATGTTAATGGTTGTTGATGAAGCTGATTGTTACCTGTTATAGAGGATGTGAGGAGGGCCTGCTCTGTTCATAATCACCAATCCCAAAATACCAATGAAAAACTGCTCCTTTAGCTTCACTGTGGGGGTCTGAGATGCTCCAGGGTTAAAAACCAGTTTAGTTCTTTACTACCTTGTTTCATTTTGTCTGATTAATTTTAGAAACTCTGTGCAGTCACATGAGAAAAAAAAATAGAAATGGGGTCATATTCTTGCCACTGCATAGCTCTATCTGTGAATAAATAAATTGACTTTTATTTGATTTGCTCAAAAGTATGAAACTTCTGTGAAAGCCTGAAGGTACATAGAAGATTAAGACACTTCTTCCTTTTTTCTAACTGAACAGCATTAACTGACAGGCAGTGATATGGGGATTATCTGTATAAATAGAATTTAAACAAAAGACTGGAAAGATTTCAAATTTAGTCAAATTTATGTAATTGTCATGCCATACTCTCAAAGTCATACCAATCTTATCCTGTAACATTGTAGCCCAAAGAAAACATTTGCATCCTAATTTTTAATGCTATACACAGAAATCATGAGAAAAGTAGATTACATGTATAAAGAGGAGATGAAACTAAAACCAAAATAGAGATGTATAATAAGACTGCAAAACCAATTCAAAGATGAATAGAATGAAGAAGTTCATTATGTGTGTAACTTGAAGAAGCACTTGATTTCAAGAGGTCTACTGAGTTAGACATGTATTTTATTGGAGCCAAGGAGGATGGGAGGTTTATGTCAAGATATTTACTCTCACTTGATGCTTTATGTTAGCCTGCAGGTCACAATGAACCCTTCTGGGCTTCAAATGAATAAAAAACTTTTATGAAAGGCTAAGACTTTTGGTTGCAGAAGATAGAATTTCCTGACCGGTTTCCTGACTCGAATAACATGATGTTCCACCACTTGAGCTAAAGGAATAGTCTGCTGTTACTCCATCAAGTTTGGCTGCATAATACACACTAGAAAATACTAATTTCTTAAAGGAACTCTGAAATTAGTATTTTTTATTATTTTTCTGGTTCCAAAGGGAAGTGAAGAATGGAAGATGAGATTTGTTTGTAATGACAAACAAAGCAGTAGCTGGCAAAGGGTACAAAGACCATATTATCCCAATTTGACCTCTTGTGTTCGTTAAGCTTCCTTTTCTCAGAAAGCTCAATGCATTAGCACAAAGCCCTCATATTTCCCACTGCAGCATTGTAAACCAGCAATTCCAGATCTGCATAACCCAGCAATCTGCCACCAAAGGAAATGTTTAATATTAGGCATATCACTCTGCTTTGTAAAATGCAAAGCAGCTGATTACAACAATGGATTCTGAGCGCTCTCAAATCAGACTGTTTTAGTCCTACTGTTCTTCATAAAGACATGACTCTCTTTGCATTCTCCCTCAAAATTTCATGCACAAATACTTTGACTTCAGTTTTCATACCGTTCTCAACTTGCTCTTCACAATACTGGTATGACAATAAAAAGATGTGGTGTTTGGTAGCAGTTTTTCTTCATCAAGTTTTCTCTGATATTTTTTTTTGTCATGTGAAGCTCAACATGGTAAGACTGGTTGGTATAACTTTCTAAAGTGACAGTCTACTCATTATGGGCCACAATGATACTCAGAGGATTGGAGCACCTCTCCTATAGGGTGGGCTGAGAGGATTGGAATTTTTCGGCCTAGAGAAGAGAAGGTTCTGGGGAGATTTCTCTGTGCCTCCCAGTGTCCTAAGGCAGCTTATGTAAAGCTCCTCCTTATGAAAAGGAGGGAGAAAGACTTTTTATGTGGCCGGAGAGTGACAGAACAAGGGGCAAATGTTTTAAATTGAAAGAGAACACATTTAGGTTAGAGTTTAGGAAGAAATTCTTTACTCAGGGCGTGGTGTAGCATTGGATTAAATTGCTCAGAGAAGCTATGGATGCCCTAAAACTGGGGAGTATTCAAGGCCAGGCTTGATGGGATACTGAGCAACCTGATCTAATGAATGACAAACTTGCATATGGTAGAAAGGGTTGGAGAGAAATGATTTTTGAGGTCCCTTCCAACCCAAACCATTCTCTGATTCTATGGCTCTATATTTTAACTGTTGATAGCAAGGTGACCCACAGATATGGGACCCTCTTTCTTTCCTTGAGTAAATTCCATGTGTCTGAAAGTTTTTAGCTCATCCCCTAGTCTTTTGCTATAATTAAATAAAATTTATGAAGACTATAGGAAGATGGCCAATAAGAAATTGGTTTTTTTTTTGTGTTTCAAAAAGTATTTTGCTTTCATTTTTTGTTTTTTTTGAATCCTACAGATATTCTTGCTGGTAAACTCTTGTGTCATTCATACCATTTCGACCTCTAAAAAGACCTATGTTTTCTATTATAGTAGTAGAAAAGTTTTATGATTTTTAAATTATTCAGGAGATAGAATCTATGCATTGGGCAATGAATCATTCAGTTCTCACATCAGATATTTAGATATCACTCTCAGAAAGGCTGAAGTATGAACAAGAGAGTCTGAATACTACTTCTTTGGTAAAGTCAGAAAGAATTTGTCTTCAATCAAGCCAGAAAACCATTAAAAATACTCAAACAGATCTACAGTACAGTTTTAAACATTCAGAAGACAAAAAAGCAAGTAGACAACAAAAGAAGCAAAAGAAAGCACAACAAGAACAGATAGAAATGCATCAAACTGCTGTCACCAAGAGGTCACTTAGTGGTAGTTGTCACTAACCACTTTATAAGGCAGAAAGTCAGAGCCTCTTGATTTCCTTTTTATCATTTTCCTGTTCACTGACATAAAAAGATGAAACACCTGTTGCTGATGAATTGCTACTTGCCATTATAAGAGATAAAGTGTATCTAACAAAAAAGGGTATCTATGCAGATTTTAGGAAAGTGAATATTGTTTTAATTAGCAATTCTTTGCAAAGATACTGCAAACTGATATATGGATAATAAGTTCAGATCACAGATACAACATACCTGGGGATGACATTACAATTACACCTCCTGTGCTTGAGTGCTTTCTTGTAGTCTTGCTGCAATGTAGCTTTGAATTTTTCCCATCTATGAAATGTTATTGCCTTGATGTCATTTGGTGTTTTAATTTGTCTTATCCGAGGCTGTGATGTATCTTCTCTCTGCTGGGACACACTAAGGTGAAGGAGTTTGCTTTTAGGGTTGCAGTTGTAGTGTTTTCACTTGACCATTGTGAGTCTGGGTTGGACTCTTAGGAGGCTGATTACAGCTGCAGAAATAAAAAATGACTGTCAGATTTTACCCCAAGAGTGCTGCACACTGTCCCTGTGATGTTGAAGGTGCAGTGCTGGTTCACCTGCAGTTCTGCACTTTGTATGCAGGCTTTGCCTTTTTATACTAGAATTAATAAGAAGTCTATATGAAGTGTGTCCTCCCTTCTGTGCAAGTGTGAAGGCATATATCTAGTCTCAAATTTAACAGAAATTAACACAAAGTATGTTTTTCTATGAAAACTTCTGTCCTATCTGAGTTTTGGTGATGGTTTTTGTTCCTACTTTTGTTTGCAGCTCTGATTCTGAATCTGAGGAGGAGCCAATTACAGAAGAGGAGTTGGCCAAGCTGAAAGAAGAGGTAGAAGAAAAAAAGAAACTCATTGCCACACTACGAAACAAGCCATGGAAGATGAAAAAGAAGTTGTCTGTGCTGAAGTATGGTTTGATTTCCATAATGATTATCTGTTGTCCTGCTTTGCACTGTTTTTCTGAATTCTTACTTTAGTTCTTCACCTACCCATAAAATTAATTTCAGACTGCCTCTAATATCTTTTCCCCAGGAGGTATTCTCATAGTACCTGGAGGTAAATGGTGTGGCAGATCCGTGCTTTCTTGTCTCAGTAGAGCTGAAATCAAATATGAAAAGCTAATATCTTTCTGTTTTCAGAATTTCCGTTACAATCCAGTGCCAAATCTTCTCCTTTTTTTAATTTACATTGATGTTGATGAATTCTTCCATTGCTGAGATTAGTATCTCTTTAATATTTCTCAGAAAAAGGATGTAATTGCAGGATTACCTCAAGATTACTAGAAAGAGAGGAGAGGATTTTTCTTGCTAGTCTGTCTTTTAAGAAATTTCACAAAATATAAATGAGCAAATTAGATTTTGGATAGTCTACAGCTGAAGGATTTCCATGTACATAAACTTAACATTTGTTTGTAGTCTTCCTATGGAGAAAGCTTTTATTTTTACAGCCATTCTTCTATCCCAGAATTCCTGGCAATTCCATGGAAGCTTCATAACTTGGTGTATTCCTTAAACTATTGTCCATTACTGCTTTTCCATGTGGGTAGTGATGATGCTGCAATATGTAGCTCAAGGACGATCAAGAGACTTCTGGGCTTTAGGCTATCCGGTAAGGAAAGCTGGCAGAAAGGTATTTTTTTCCTCTATACTTCCAGTTGTGGACAGTGATATTAGAAGAAACAGATGCACCCAGTCTATTAATACAATTATTCACAGAAAAAGTCCTCCTAGAAACACTGCTAAGGCTCTTGGAAGATGGGGAGTGACTTGAGACAATAAACAAGTCTTCATCAGGGAAACAACTGTCTGAGCAAACCTTCTGAGATGAAGTTACTATATCAGCAGACAAAGAAAGGGCTGTGGATGTCCTTTAGCAGGCCCCACAAAATCCTTCTCTTCAAATTGTAAAGATATGGATTAAATGAGTGGACCGTAATGCTAAGAAATGGTCACACCTAGGGAATTGGTCAATGGGCCAGTGTCTGCTTGGACATCGCTGAAAGATAGTGTCATTCAGGGGTTCATCCTGGGACCAGTGCAATTTAATGTCTTCATGAATGACATGGAGGGATTGAATGCACTCAGAGAATTTGCAGATGATACCAAGCTGAGTGGTGCAGTTGACACACCTGAAGGATGTCATCCAGAGGGACCTCAACAAGCTCAAGAAGTGGGCAGCTGGGAATCTCATCAGGCTTTACAAGATCAAATGTTCCAACGTTGTTGGGGCAACCCCCATTATCAACATAGGCTGTGGGAGAAACAGATAGACAGCATCCTTTTGGAGGACTTGGGGGTGCTGGTGGATGGAATGTCAAAGAAAAGCCCACTATTTTGGGCTTGCAGCCCAGCAAACCAAATCCAAAGAAGCATGGTTAGTAGGGAGGGGGAAGAGATTCTGCTCCTCTAAACGACTCTAGTGAGACCCCAACTAGAATGCTGTGTCCAGATCCGGAGTCCTCAGTACAGGAGAGGCATAGACCTGCTTGAGCAGGTCCAGAGGAGGGCCACAGAAATGGTCAGAAGACTGGAACGACTTTTCTATGGAGACAGACTGTGAGAGTTGGGTTGTTCAACCTAGAGAAGACTCTGGAGACACCTTAAAGCAGCCTTTCCACACTTAAAGACAGCTTTTAAGAAAGATGGGAAAAGATTTTTACAAGAGGATATGGTAATTAGACAAGCAGTAATAAAACCTTAAAGAAAAATGGTAATGAAAACTTAAAGAATAAAGATATAGGGAAGATATTTTCTATGGTGAGGGTAGAGAGAAAACTGGATGAAGCTGCCTAGAGAAATTTTGGATGTCCCACTCTGGGAAGTGTCCAAGGACAATCTGGATGGAGCTCTGCTCTGCCTGGCCTACTAAGAGGCAGATCTTGGCAGAGGGTCTGGAAATAAGTGATGCATAAGGTTCTTTCCAGCCTAAAACATTTAAAGATTTTCTTATCCAAAGACATATATGCCAAAATGCAGCTATAGAGTATGTTTTCTAGAGCCCTACATTTGTAATTGTTTCTTTGGAGCCCAAGTTTAACTGAGTTGCAAGACAAGACCTGGAGTTTTTATGCCACTGAAAGTAAAAATTTTATCTTATAAATGGGCACTCTATTATGATTACAGTTACAATAATATAAGCATATTTTAAGGTATCTATATTTCGGAAGGTTATTTAAGATTTATAGCAGAAATATTAGTTTGATAGATTGGCATTGTTGTCATTGTTCCTGTATGAATGAAAAATGGACACATGCTGGCTGTAAGTGCCTTAAACTTTTTAATCAATAGTGTGACTTTTGAATAACCTTGTGTTAGCATTTTTGGCTCTTGAAACTCTTGATGAACCATTGTTAGTAGCAAGTATTTCCCCCTATCAATTGCTTCTTCCCCTGAGAAAGATTTAAAATATGGAATGAATTTATAATATCATGGGATGTATGGTGAAAAAAACAAAACTATCTTCTTATATGTAGAAGGGAAAATTGCCCAATTCTCTGCTTTCTAGCTTTTACAATTGGGAGCTACTTCATTGGAGGTTTCTTCTCAGCATTGAGATAAGTGTTACATAATTTTATAAGCCAACCCCCACTTTCATGCTTGTTCTGTATTAACATTTTTTATTTACAAAAATGGAAAAAAGGGCTATTCAGTAGTGCTTCTATATATGACAAAACAAGACCAAAAAAACTTTTAATAAAAATATTTGGAGCAATTAATATTAGCATCAATTAGGACTTCTCATTTTAAATATTATTTTTTTAAAGAAGATTTGTCAGAACAAGCAATTTTTGGGGAAATATTTAATTTCCACTGAAATTTGTGTTTTTAAAAATACATTATATTTTAAATTTTTAAAATATTTTGTTTAAGCATTTTCAAAGGAACATCTTTTCATGGCTTGAACTGTATAGGGTGGGAAAGATATACTTAACTCTAGTGATTATTTTGTAAAATGGTAAATATTTTCCTTCATCCTTTGGAAAATGCATGAAGGAGCAATAATTTTAGAACACAGATGTAAAACTAGTTACTCTGCAGAAAATGCCTTCTGTCAAAGCATGAGTGAGAGCTCTTTGTGGAAATGACATTCTTAATAGAACTACACTGGCAATTAAGATCAACTCTAACTTCTATTTACATNCCTAGGGAATTGGTCAGTGGGCCAGTGTCTGCTTGGACATCGCTGAAAGATAGTGTCATTCAGGGGTTCATCCTGGGACCAGTGCAATTTAATGTCTTCATGAATGACATGGAGGGATTGAATGCACTCAGAGAATTTGCAGATGATACCAAGCTGAGTGGTGCAGTTGACACACCTGAAGGATGTCATCCAGAGGGACCTCAACAAGCTCAAGAAGTGGGCAGCTGGGAATCTCATCAGGCTTTACAAGATCAAATGTTCCAACGTTGTTGGGGCAACCCCCATTATCAACATAGGCTGTGGGAGAAACAGATAGACAGCATCCTTTTGGAGGACTTGGGGGTGCTGGTGGATGGAATGTCAAAGAAAAGCCCACTATTTTGGGCTTGCAGCCCAGCAAACCAAATCCAAAGAAGCATGGTTAGTAGGGAGGGGGAAGAGATTCTGCTCCTCTAAACGACTCTAGTGAGACCCCAACTAGAATGCTGTGTCCAGATCCGGAGTCCTCAGTACAGGAGAGGCATAGACCTGCTTGAGCAGGTCCAGAGGAGGGCCACAGAAATGGTCAGAAGACTGGAACGACTTTTCTATGGAGACAGACTGTGAGAGTTGGGTTGTTCAACCTAGAGAAGACTCTGGAGACACCTTAAAGCAGCCTTTCCACACTTAAAGACAGCTTTTAAGAAAGATGGGAAAAGATTTTTACAAGAGGATATGGTAATTAGACAAGCAGTAATAAAACCTTAAAGAAAAATGGTAATGAAAACTTAAAGAATAAAGATATAGGGAAGATATTTTCTATGGTGAGGGTAGAGAGAAAACTGGATGAAGCTGCCTAGAGAAATTTTGGATGTCCCACTCTGGGAAGTGTCCAAGGACAATCTGGATGGAGCTCTGCTCTGCCTGGCCTACTAAGAGGCAGATCTTGGCAGAGGGTCTGGAAATAAGTGATGCATAAGGTTCTTTCCAGCCTAAAACATTTAAAGATTTTCTTATCCAAAGACATATATGCCAAAATGCAGCTATAGAGTATGTTTTCTAGAGCCCTACATTTGTAATTGTTTCTTTGGAGCCCAAGTTTAACTGAGTTGCAAGACAAGACCTGGAGTTTTTATGCCACTGAAAGTAAAAATTTTATCTTATAAATGGGCACTCTATTATGATTACAGTTACAATAATATAAGCATATTTTAAGGTATCTATATTTCGGAAGGTTATTTAAGATTTATAGCAGAAATATTAGTTTGATAGATTGGCATTGTTGTCATTGTTCCTGTATGAATGAAAAATGGACACATGCTGGCTGTAAGTGCCTTAAACTTTTTAATCAATAGTGTGACTTTTGAATAACCTTGTGTTAGCATTTTTGGCTCTTGAAACTCTTGATGAACCATTGTTAGTAGCAAGTATTTCCCCCTATCAATTGCTTCTTCCCCTGAGAAAGATTTAAAATATGGAATGAATTTATAATATCATGGGATGTATGGTGAAAAAAACAAAACTATCTTCTTATATGTAGAAGGGAAAATTGCCCAATTCTCTGCTTTCTAGCTTTTACAATTGGGAGCTACTTCATTGGAGGTTTCTTCTCAGCATTGAGATAAGTGTTACATAATTTTATAAGCCAACCCCCACTTTCATGCTTGTTCTGTATTAACATTTTTTATTTACAAAAATGGAAAAAAGGGCTATTCAGTAGTGCTTCTATATATGACAAAACAAGACCAAAAAAACTTTTAATAAAAATATTTGGAGCAATTAATATTAGCATCAATTAGGACTTCTCATTTTAAATATTATTTTTTTAAAGAAGATTTGTCAGAACAAGCAATTTTTGGGGAAATATTTAATTTCCACTGAAATTTGTGTTTTTAAAAATACATTATATTTTAAATTTTTAAAATATTTTGTTTAAGCATTTTCAAAGGAACATCTTTTCATGGCTTGAACTGTATAGGGTGGGAAAGATATACTTAACTCTAGTGATTATTTTGTAAAATGGTAAATATTTTCCTTCATCCTTTGGAAAATGCATGAAGGAGCAATAATTTTAGAACACAGATGTAAAACTAGTTACTCTGCAGAAAATGCCTTCTGTCAAAGCATGAGTGAGAGCTCTTTGTGGAAATGACATTCTTAATAGAACTACACTGGCAATTAAGATCAACTCTAACTTCTATTTACATCCCCATGTCTTAAAAGATGTATTTCAAACAGCCCATGATTATTTTCTGAAGAATAGTGCCTTGATGAGGATGCTGCTCTGACACAGTATCCCTCTGCTCTTTGAAGTTGAGCTGTATCAATACTGTCAGACTTTAAGCTCACCTAAAGACATCATGGTCAGATCTTCATAGGTCTGGAGATGTGAAAAAAGAGAGAAAGAAGACATAGAAAGGGATGCAAAGGTGTTACAACAGCATCCATATTGTCCTAAGCCCTAAGCAATAGACTTATTAGGCTGAGGACACACTGGTCTGTGCTACGGTGTGTGTGCCTAGAATCCAGACTTTTCATCTTTTCCAAGACAAACATACTCCTTCAGAGGAGTCTTCTTGTTCTAGTAATTTTCCCTCCACTGGTTTACATGGCTTGTGAATAGTGTTGCTTTGCCTTTTCAATGGGAGATGAGAATTTGTGACATTTCTTCTTGTCACTGCTTACTCAGGTCAGCATAGTTACCTGAATAGCCACCAGGTGATAATGATCATTAACTATTACTTGCAAGACTGAGATTTAGAGAGACGCCTAAGTTGATTGATTGATTGATTGATTGATTGATTGATTGATTGATTGATTGATTGATTGATTGAGTGATTGAGTGATTGATTGATTGATTGATTGATTGATTGATTGATTGATTGATTGATTGATTGATTGATTGATTGATTGATTGATTGATTGATTGATTGATTGATTGATTGATTGATTGATTGATTGATTGATTGATTGATTGATTGATTGATTGATTGATTGATTGATTGATTGATTGATTGATTGATTGATTGATTGATTGATTGATTGATTGATTGATTGATTGATTGATTGATTGATTGATTGATTGATTGATTGATTGATTGATTGATTGATTGATTGATTGATTGATTGATTGATTGATTGATTGATTGATTGATTGATTGATTGATTGATTGATTGATTGATTGATTGATTGATTGATTGATTGATTGATTGATTGATTGATTGATTGATTGATTGATTGATTGATTGATTGATTGATTGATTGATTGATTGATTGATTGATTGATTGATTGATTGATTGATTGATTGATTGATTGATTGATTGATTGATTGATTGATTGATTGATTGATTGATTGATTGATTGATTGATTGATTGATTGATTGATTGATTGATTGATTGATTGATTGATTGATTGATTGATTGATTGATTGATTGATTGATTGATTGATTGATTGATTGATTGATTGATTGATTGATTGATTGATTGATTGATTGATTGATTGATTGATTGATTGATTGATTGATTGATTGACAGAGATCCTTGGGAGTCAGTCCTGATGGGCAAAGGAGTCCAGGAAGGCTGGATATGCTTTGAAAAGGAAAGTATTAAATATTGTTAAACAGGCTGTCCCCATGTTCAGGAAGATAAGTTATTAGGGAGAAAGGTCAGCCTCGTTAAACAGGCTTGATCTCAAGAAAAAAAACGAGAATCAGTTGTTTCTGGAAGGAGGGACAGGTAACTTGGGAGGACTACCCAAGGAGGATGTTGCAAACTCATGGAGGGAGATTGGAATGGTCAAAGCCCTAATAGAACCTGATTAGCCTGTACTTTTAAAAAACAATAAAAACTTTCTATAAATATATTTGCGGTAAATGGAAATTCAGAGAGTGTCTCCATTGCTTGATTAATGTGAAGGGTGACCAGGAATGAGAGGAAGGTAGAGGTGCTTAATGCCTTTGTCTCAGTCCTAAATATCAAGACCAGTTGTCCCTATGATACCCAGTTCCTTGAGCAGGAAGATGGTGACAGGGAAATGAGTGAAGCCCCCACAATCCAGGAGGAGATGGTTAGTGTCCTGCTATGCCAATTAGACATGCACAAGTCTGTGCATTCTGCTGGGATCTACTCCACTTGAATAAGGGAACTGGTGAAAGAACCAAAACACTCTAAATCGTCTACCAGCAGTCCTGGCTAACTGCAGAAGTTCCAGCTGACTAGAAATTAGCATATGTAACACTTGTTTACAAGAAGGATCAAAACAATTATCTGAGGAACTACAGGCCTGTCCGCCTAACCTCAATTCTGGGCAATTTATGGAAAATATTATCCTGAGTGCCATTATGCAGGACAATGAGGAAATCAAGCCCAGCTGACACGGATTGAAGGAAGGCAGGTTGTGGCCAGGCAAATTGATCATCTTCTATGACTAAGTGACCTGGTTAGTACATGAAGGGAAGGCTAGATGTCATCTATCTGGATTTCAGTAAAGCATTTGATACAATCTCCCAAAGCATCTTTCCAGAAAAACTGGCTATAATGGTTGCACTCCTCAGTGGGTAAAAGCCAGCTGTTTATCTGGGCCCCAAGAGTGGTGGTGAATGGAGTTAAATCCAGCTGTTGGCCAGACACTTGTGGTGCTCCCCACAGCTCAGTTTTGGGATCAGTATTGTCTAACATTTCTATTGATGATCTAGGAATGGGAATTTAGAGCACCTTCATTAAATTTGCAGATGTCACAAAGTTGGGTAGGAGTGTTGGTCTGCTTGAGCACAGGAAGGCTCTGCAGAGGAACAGGCTCAATCAATGGGCTGAGGACACCTGCAGGAGGTTCAGCAAGAGCAAGAGCTGCATCTCACACTGGGGCTGCAGCAGCCCCTGTGCAGTGCTACAATCTTGGAGTGAGGTGGCTGGAGAGTTGTTCTTCAGGAAGGAACTTGGGGGTTGCTGTTTGAGCATGAGCCAGCAGTGTTCCCAGGTGGCCAAAAAGGCCAGTGGCGCCCCAGTCTGCATCCAGAAGAGCGTGGCCAGCAGGACGAGGGCAGTGATCACGCCCCTGTGCTGGGCACTGGGGAGGCCTCACCTCAAGGCTGTGCTCAGCTCTGGGCCCCTCACTTTAAAAGGAGCATTGAGGGGCTGGAGCCTGTCCAGCAAAGGGCAACGAGGCTCTGAAAGGACCAAAGAACATCTCTGATAGGGACGGCTGAGGGAGCTGGGGCTGGTTAGTTTTGAGAAGAGGAGGCTCAGGGGGGACCTCATGGCTTTTTAAACTCCCTGGAAGGAGGCTGTGGTGAGTCAGGGCCCGTGTCTGCTACAGTGTCTGCAGTGAGGGGACAGGAGGAGATGGTCTAAAGATTCAGTTCAGATATCAGAAAGAATTGTCACTGTTAGGGTGGACATGCATTGGAATAGGGTGCCCAGGGAGGTGGTGGAGTCACCATCCCTGGAGGTGTTCAAGAGGCATCTGGATCTGGCCTTGGGTGATGTGATTTAGGGCCTTTGGGGTTACAGTGGTAGTGCTGCATAGATGGTTGCACATAAGGTCTCTTAAAGTCTCTCCCAACCCTGACCATTCTATAATTCTATGGTTTTTGGATTAGAAGGTACAAAAAATAATGGGCTTCAGCTCTTGCAAATTGGAAAACCTTCAGGAAAAGGTATCTGACTTTAAGTCTGAGGGTTGGACTTTGGGAAATGCATCCCTGTTTGTGCGTTTTTCTGCCAGAGTTTTACATCAATATGAAGAAAAGGGAAGTGTTTAAATGCTGTGCTACTATGTTTGTCTCTGGTATACTCATCTCACTTCCCTTATTAGTGGTCATAGCACTTTACATAGATAAAATTTTGTGCTATAAAAACACAAAATCTGTTAGTAGCTGGGTAGTTTATATCCAACAGCAATACTATTACGGTCTATTATGATACCATATGGAGAATTGAGCACAAGAATCCAGACGGACACGAACTGTTTTCTCTAAAGACAGTTAGTACACCATCAAAATAAGTGAAATAAGTAATATATAAAAAAAGACAGTAAAACATCAAGTTTAGGCTTTTTGAAGGACTTCCAATTAAACACATACCATAAAAAGAAGTGTGAGAAGAGTTTTTTTCCCTAGGAAAATCAGAGCAGTGAAGAATCTATTCTTCACACAGAATTATAGAATGGTTGGGTCAGAAGGGCCCTTAAAATTAAATTTATTCCAACCCACCTGCCACTGGAAAGGACACCTTTCATTAGACCAGGTTGCTCAGAGCCCCATCCAGCCTGGCCTCAAACACTTCAAGGGATAAGGCATCCACAACTTCTCTGGACAACCTACATCAGCACTTCACCACCTTCACAGTAAAGAATTTCTTCCTAATATCTAATACAAACTTATCCTATCTCAGTTGGAAGCCATTCCTCCATGACCTGCCACTACATCTTCTTGTGAGAAGTCTCTTCTCTGTCTTGCGGGTCCCCTTCAGGTACTGGAAGGCTGTAATTAGGTCACTTCGAAACATTTCCAGGATGAACAAACCATTTCCTTCAGGCTTTCCTCATAGGAGACTGCCTCCATCCTTCTGACAAAGCTACTCTAAGAGCAACTTGATGATTCTCCTTTGGACTAGCTGCAACAGGTTAATGTGCTTCACTTTTCCACCGATGTGGTCACTCCATCATAGAGACCATATGCAAGAGACAGAATATATTATGCTGATTTTTCAGTATTTTTGTAGCATAATTGATTTTATTAAAGGACTTAGATTACTCATCAAGACAAATGAATTGGAAATAAGATATTTTATAAGCATACAAACCCAAAGATATATAAGATACATGTGTGAGATGGTGGAAATTTCTCATCTTCTGTTGCACTCTTTGTACTCCCATCAATCAGTATTTCATCTCTCTTACTGTGTACATACTGACAGTCCTGGAGGCCAGACTGGGTATTAAATAACAATATAATTTTTGCCCACTATTATTGCTGAACTGCTTTTCAAGTGAGCTGTGCCCAACTAATATTTGCTTTGAAGTCTGTTTTCAGCCCATCTTCTAAGACTTACAAAAGTCCTAGATGATCAACATTCATTTTAATTAAGCTTTTATTTCTAAGAGTCTGAAAACTTTCTGAACTGTTACTGAAAAATGTGATCCATCCACTCAAATCGCATTCATTAGCAATGAGCTCTAAGCTGTAATGCATCCTCTCTGCAGTACAGAAGTTCCTGAGGTACCGTACACCTAGCACTTTGGAAGCAGTAACTCCACACCTTGTATTAATAATTAACTCAGGCTTCTCTGGGACCAAAATGCCTGGCCCTCTGAAACATTTATTAGTTCTTGCATCAGTAATTCAATTAATAAGCTTTCTCTAAAGCTTCTTTAAATTCACAGTTAGCGAGTGGGGCACACTTTGGCCTATCTTGTGATACAGATAATTTACCTCTAACACATGATACCAGTGATTACAAAGCTTGGTTTTGTTGGTCTGTGTTGTTTTTGACACATCCTCGTGTTTATGAAGTCTCATTACTTCCAAGTGGGCATGAATATGTATATATGTACTTTTGATTTTTGTTGCGGTTTCTAAAGTAATTCTGAGAGTTGCTCATTCTTTCTGTTATCACATTTTATTTACAGCACAAAAGAAAAGGAGAAAAGACAAAGTTTGACAGGAGTACACAGGGATGTACAAATAGAGGTCTTTCATTTAGATAGTTTAGACATCAAGGTAGAAAGCTTAATTAAGTAATCTGTTGAACTATATTTAACAAGAACGTGTTTCACAGACATGGAAAGGACATGGCAAGCTTGGTCCCTGACTGAATGGTGCTGAACTTTTAAGGCCAGGAGGTTTAAGTAACTTACAAACCACTGAGTTCAGGAGTAAGTAGTCAGTGGAGTAATTAGTCAGTGGACTAATCTGCTGCAGAGCTGGTGAGGGAAGAAGAGCTGAGGAGAGAATGAATACATATTCTTTTTGATGGCTCAAGCATTATAAGCAATATGAAAATGTTATGTAGAATATTATTGATAAAATTACCAAAATGTAGGATATGTCTGTAGAACATCAAAAGTAACTGGATTTCTTTTCTTCCAACAGTGAAAGAATACTTCCACTATTCTTTCACAAAGTAATTTATTTAAAAAAATAATAATTTCTTTCAATTGCATAATAATAATACAAAACAGTTTAGATTGGAAAAGAACCTTATGATCATTGACTTCAGCCATTAACACAGCACTGTCAAGTCCATCTCTAGTCCAAGTTCCTTATCACAACATTTATGCATCTTTTTAAAACCTCCAGGCATGATCATTCAACTACTTTCCTGGGCATCCTGTTCCATGCTTGGCAACCTTTTGGTGATGACATTTTTTGTAATATCCAATCTAAACCTCCACTGGAACAAACTGAGACTATTCTTATCCTGTCACTTGTACCTGGAAGAAGACACCGATTCCTTCTTCACTACAACCTCCTTTGAGGAGGCTGTACCCTTTGAGGAGACTGAGGGTACCCTTGATCCCCTCCTCCAGATCATCAATAAAGCAGGACTGTCCTCAGCACTCAGCCCTGGGGAATGCCACTGTGGCTGGAGTACAGGTGGATTTGACTCTATTCACCACCACTCTTTTGGCCATAGTGCAAGTGACACTCTTTTATTAGTTATATGGTGATTACTAATGTTGGGGTTTGGGTTGTTTTCTTGTAGAATTTTTTCCCAAAAGAGTGGCTAGGAAGCTGATTGCTGGGTGCTTATGGGCACTTTAAAGTACTTGAAAGAGACAAAAGAAGTAACTGTCAAGAGGGAGTAGGAATGACTCCACCTCTCTCTTAGGGGGCTCAGAAAGAACGGAGGGGTGCAGTTTTTGACTCCAGAGAGATCTGACCAGACCTCACCTGGAGCTGAGCTCAGAGTGACTTTCATGGGTCCCCCAAGAATTCAGACCCTGGTCTCTCCCTGCCCTACTGGGAGCTGCTGTCCCATCGCTTTGAATCCACGGCTGCTTCGGCTTTGCTCTGGGTTTCTCCATGCCATCTCTTCTGCCTGCCAGGACGTTTTCTACAG
>VZTB01017518.1:42317-68412 GCA_013397245.1 Thryothorus ludovicianus | reverse complement strand
CTTCTACCCCAGGCTGACATCCTGGCCGACATCACTTGATGGCAGACTAGGAGATCTCTTTTCCAGATGCCCAAGTCTCTTTACTTTATCTCTCGTTCTCTAAGGGGTCTTCTGCTTTTTCTGTCTTTCTGCTGACTCCTATACCCAAAATGCTGTTGAAGCTATCTTGGAAATAAGCTTTATTACTTTTTTATGCCATTAAAAAAACCCACACAATGTACAAAGTCAACATATCTATCATTAAGTTGAATGTTTCACTTTTTCTNGATTATTTAAATGATCAGTGCTGAGATGTAAATAATTATGGAATAATCATTTATGAATACAGTAAATTACAGGGAAGAATTCTTTTTAAAGGAAATGGAAGAAAAAGAGTTTTGCTTATTTATTTTCTTCCTTTGTCCCCTTGCTTTCACTAGCTTTTTCACTTTTTTTTTTTTTGCCACTTGACTGCATCCAAGGTCAGACTGAATGAGAGACAGATAAGAGATGACAGAGAAAGCATTCAAAACCAAATAATGCAATAATCTGATAGTGTCAGTAAAGGAGATGTTACCAAAGCAGAAAATATGATGTAAATAATAATTTTTCTCCGTAATTTTGACCTATACTAAATAACTAAGAAATATTAAAAGGATATGAGGTGAGAGAAAACATGTAAAAATAAGAATGTTTCTATAGTTCAACAAATTCTTTAAATTGATATTATGTCCCATCTCATCAGTTAGATTTAATTCACTGAATAAAATGTAATTGCATTATAACATTCATCAATAAATTGATTATTACTGTCATGACCATAAGTGCTTACTTTTAATTGAATTGCTGGGCAAACTAGTATATGAACCTAAGTAAAAAAAAAAATTTTTTTTTTTTAAATTTTGATTGGAAAAATACTGAACTTTCTTGATGCAACTCACATTTTCCCATCCAATAAAACCTTCAAAAACAATTTCTAAAAACCCAGGCATACAAAAAAACACAACCAAACAAACCTCAACAAAACTAAAACCCTGTAATGTTGCATAAAAGTTTGATGGGTTGTGAATAAGTATTAATTCAACTTTCATTTACATGGCCATTTTATTCCAGTGCAAGAGACATATAAGAAGGCAGAACTGCAGTGTATATGGGTATAATAATACTGTTGTTTTCTAATTTAAAAATGTTTGTCTTCACTGCCTTATGTTCCTCTTTATTTTGACTAATTAGCCAATACTTTTGAGTAAGAAAAATACAGACTTAGCATAAAATATTTCTGATGGTGAAAACCCTCCCTAAAACTGCAGATAGGTGGGACAAGGTGACTCACAAGACATTCCTTCCCAGGAGGTCCACACTACTATGGCCTCAGAAAGAACCCCATTTATTTTGGACATAAAATAGGATCTGATTACCCTGCTGGAATAACTTTGGAAATCAGAGCTGGTTAAATCATGGAGCTTTAAATACTTCTACGTTGCTTCAAGTTTTGCAGGCTACTTGCATAACTAACTTGGCATTTGTGGCCTGTACTATGCAGTCATTATGCTAAACAGCAGTGATAGTAGGTTCTGTGGAGCTATCTATTTTTTTATTATCTATTCTCAGTTGTAAATGTCACACAATGCACTCATCTATTCATACCCCCAGAGGTCCTGACTTTACCATCAGGAATACCCATCAGTAATTAATCAGTAATAAAATAACAGGCAGAGGTTTAACTTAAATATATTCATATTAACAAAGGGAAGGATAGAAAAAAAATACCCTCTATTTTTTTAATCAGTGTTACATTGTTTTTTTTTTACTGTTGCAGATTCTTATAATTAATAAATATATGATTAGTTTCCCATTCAAGCACAAGCATGTGTAAGAATTACACAACTATCTGTATTCAAAAGTGAAGGAGTGAGCAAACCATTTTAACAGATAACTATTACATTAATTCAGCTTTTGTATTCCAGGAGATGTGCTGCGCTGTAAAGTGCATTTTCTAGCATTCTGGCAAGAAAGCACTATGTATCCTCTATTATTTGACTTTGTTATTCAGTAGTAACTGACAACAGAATATGCCAGTCAATGTCTTGAGTGAAGGTTAAGGTCTCTTCTGTGTGAGTACTGTGAGTCAGGTTTCACTTCTCTTTCTTGATTGAATAATTATAACAATTGAAAATAAAAGCAGTGGGGTTGCATGGACATAATAAAAGTATAAGATAGCAAAAATAGTCTTGAAAACATTGGATATTCTCATAAAGGTTTTTAACAGATGTCCTTTTAAAAAGGTTCTTGATGAAATCTACTAAACACTATTATTTATAACATTTAAGTACAGTTGGATAGTCCCCTCAGGGATGCATTTTGACTACTGAAGTGCAACAATATAGGTTGCAGCATGTACTTCTAAACATCAGGCCTGACAGCTTGACAATAAAACAAGCACAATATTTAAGTGTTTCGTATTCCAGAGGGACAGGATGAGCTGCTTTCAAAACTCAGTGTTCATGTTCCATTGCAAAATATGTCCGTGAATCCATGCATAAGCAAAGGCAGACAATAAGAACTCAGTCTCAACTGAGCACTGTTATCCTAAGAATTTTTCTCTTTCAAATTTCTCTCTCTCTTCCAGACTGAGTAAAGCCCTTTGCAGAGGCAAAGATCCCCTTGCAGCTTGCATTATATCTGCATGGTCTTTGAAGACTGACCTGCACTTGGTGCCATAAGGAGCTGAATGTCAGCTCTGCTGCAAGGGCACCATGTCTCAGAGAAGTACCATAATCTCTGCTGGGTCCACAGCAGGTATGACTTGGAGCTGGTGGGCATCTAGCCAGAGGGAAGGAAAGATGGAGCAAGGGCAGGTGTGTCTGCCAAATACAGTGGTGGAAATCCTGTGGGCTAAAAATTAGTTGGTCCAGATTGATACCTCAACATTTAAAAATGCCTGAGTGTATTCAGACCCCAAAATTAGGGCTGTGGCCCCCATTCAAGCAATATTTCAGTGTAATTTTTTTCATCTGCCACCAGCCAGGAGCATCTAAATTTTACAGACCAATTTTAGGCAAGTAGACTCAATAATTTAATCAGTGTTATTTGGGGAAGATTTTCAAATCTAAGTTGTTCTCATTTTTTTACATATCCCCAAGAAGAGAAAATGGATTTACTATGGCTTTTCTATCATGTAGATTCATAGAACCATGGAGTGGCTTGGGTGGAAATGGACTTTAAAGATCTCATTCCAACCCCCTAGCTTCTAGCAGGAATATCATCCACTTGATCAAATTTCCTAGGGCCACATCCAAACTCATCTTCAACACTTCCTCATCACCCTCACAGGGAAGAATTTCTTGCCAATATCTAGTCCTAATCTACCTAATCTAATCCTAATCTATATTTAAAACTATTTCCTCTTGTCCTGTCACTACATGTCCTTGTAAAAAGTCCCTCTCTGGCTGTGTTGCCCTCCCCCTTTATGTACTGTACTATGCTTTAAGGGCTCTCTGGAGACTTTTTTTTCTCAGGCTGAACAGACCCAATATAACTAATTAGTTGTGATGTGCACTGGTGTAGTTTTGCAATCTAAAGAAATATTCCATAAAAGTGAATAACCTGTGCCTCGAATTCTAAATGTATATACAAAAGAAATTAAAAGCATATTAAAATCTGTCACATAAGAGGTTAAATTCAAAAAAATCAGAAGCTGATTGCAATAAACTTTCAAAAAACTCAGGACAGGGGTAAATGCTGATCTTAGATAAAATATCTTGAAATATGCTAAAGTTTTTCTAGATTGGCTGCATCTTTAATGTCTCTGTTGCCAAGATCTTGCCTTTAAGGGAAAAAGGATAAATGAAAAAAGATACATGACTTAAAAAATTCAAGTGAGGATGAGAAAACTGTTCTCTTACAATCAGAAATAGATCAAGAATTGAGAATAGGTTTTTAATGGAGGTCATCTTATCCATTAGTATTCAAACTATGGTATAAAATACATTAACGTATGGCAGTAGAATGTCAGTGGTATATCTCACAGTAAATTCAAATTACATATTACTCTAAGGCTTTAGAGCATGAATTTGAGTCATGTGAATATAAATAATAAAAACATGTTAAAGTTACCATAATTTCAGTTATAGAATACCAAACGAGACTGCATATTCTATACAAAGAGGACTTCCTAATTCCTTTTCTCATTTCAAATCTATATAAAATGAAAGATTTAGATGTTTTTCCTGCCTTGTTCTAAAAGGAGATGCAAACCTGAAAGCAATATTCTGATTTATATTTTATAGGAGTATTTATATCAAGAAATAAGCTTCAAAAAAGGAGGTGTGGGCTTGTGATAGGACATAAAAGGTAATCTGGGAAGAAAGAACTCCTGGGCAAGATGTTTTGGGGGAGAACAGTCCTTTCCTGAAAAGTTCCACACAGACATGGCACACAGTTCTGGATTTATCACTTTAAAAATGCTGACATACATTTGAAACACAAGCTCACATGGGGATAAAATAGAAGTTCTATCAAGAAAAATCTGCAGATCTGAATATTCCCTAGTCAGTCGAGCAGCTTTTACCACATCTGTGAGTATTGTACTTACAGAACTGGAGTCCCAAAGGAAATGTAGCAGAAGTTTAGCAGCAGATATGACAAGTTGAGACTGCAAGGAAAAAATACAGTGATTTAAAATTATATTGGTCAATGACAATATCTACTTATTTAAAGGCAAGAACATACTGGGTGATTCTTTGAGATTTTGGAAATTAGGAGTCCAGTGTTTTGAAGAGAATCATTGCTTCACACTGTCTGCAGGTGGAGGCTCTTGTTAGTCAGTCCAAAATTAAAACATATATTCAGAAATTTTATGGAAATTAAATTAATTAAAATTAAAATTTAATTTGTATAATGTTAAATCTAACCTTGAAATAAAACTGAGGGGTCTCTTATATTTGTAAAGACTAATAAGAAGGAACAAGAATAAGCATTGATCATTTGTCTTTTGAAGAACTCTATCAGCCAGTGGTTTATTACTGGTGGTACTTCATCTCACAGCCAGACTCAGGTGAAATGCCATATGACCACTGATAACAAATAAGACAGCTAAGAGTGTTCCATTTTCTTTCAAGTTATGTTAATTATTCAAAGAGCTGACATATCAGTTGACAGTGAAACCAGATGTCTTGAATAAAAGGAACGCCTAATGACCAAGATAACTGCACTTTAGCAGCCATAGAAAATTACAAGACTTGAGTATAAGTACCCATAACCCATCTGCAAATCAAAAATTGGTAAGCAGACTATGTTTGTGCATAGAAGAATCAAGTCCATTTAATGATTTATTCTTTAGAGTGAATTTTCTGTATGACAGAGATACTTTAGTCTGTAGAATCATTTTCCCTTTATAAAGATTGTAAATGCTGCATGGCAATATCCAGAACAGAGTATTAAAAATATACTTATGTATGGCTGTGTATCAAGGAGCTCATATTTGCAAGCTAACATCACTAGTCATATCAGAACAGGCTTTTGTATTCCCACAGAATGTCTGTAACACATTCTGCACTACATCTGGCAGTGCTTTCCAAAAAGTCTTACATACATTTCAATGGAGGCTTTGCATCCTTCTGCTGTCCTGCATTATGAGACAGGTCTCTTATGTATTGAGAGATGGAATTTTTTGGGATACACAAGAGGATAAGGGTCAGCTCAATCTCGTTGTCTGGTATCTTTCTCTTTTACTTTCATTTCCATTCTGCTATACCATACATGTAAGGCTATCTGGTTTTCATTGATGGACAAATTCTTCAGTAAACATCTAGCATACTAAGCATAGTCCAAGATAAAATAATATCAGATATTAGGTCTAACCATTGAGAAATACAGCATTATAAAAATTAGAGATTACAAGGGGTTACAGACTGTCTAACCTCAGGTACAGACAGCAAACAATTTGCTATGGGAATTACATGATCAATATGAAAATAGATTTTATGGTATGTAAAAAAGTTCAAAGAGTTTCTTTGAAATTCTCTTATGCAGAGAGAATTAAAAGAGAGTATGGACAGGGGGGAAAAAGAATTCTAAAAACTACGTTACAGTAAATATTTGGTAAAACCAATGTATTAACAAAAGAAATATATTTTAAAATAAAAATTATCATGATTCACCTAGACATGTGCAAAACAAATCTCATGTGAAAATGATAATTAGGGGACCACAATATTTAGCCATGCTAAAAATCTTCTCAAATTTCTGACGATGTTACAACAAAGAGTCTTTCCATATGAAACAGAATATAGCAAAACAAAGAATCAGTTCAAAATGTTCTCAGTGATTAGACTTGTTAAAACAGAATAGAAAGAAGGAGTCATGACTCAAATTTTGAGTTGGTGGTATCAGAGAACCCAGTATCTTATATTAGAAAACTGAACTCAGGATGCAGTATTTCTTTTTTCTTCAAGTTTTCCAGGAATGAGAGGCTGTTACCATAATTTGTATTCGAGAACTTACATTAGATTAGAACACAGGTTAATTCACATTTCTGCTGTGAATTGAGCAGCTCCTGAGAGTTACTTTTTTGTTCATAGGTAAGCTTAGGATCTTATTTTCTTATATAAGTTAGTAATACTGGATCCCACAAAATTCCTGGGTAACTTAAACTACTCCTTCCTACTGCAACCACATGTATCTGTGTGGTTGCTCTTTTCACATGTTCTGTGTCAAATGTCACAAAACTCTGTGCCAGAAGAGATTTAATACCACACAGAGGACAAGAAGGAATTAAAAGAGAGAGAAATTATCTGCTGGGAAGGGCAGGAAGGAAAGCTTGCTTTATCTCATTTGACTTGGCAAAGGGTGGACAGAGCTGTAAAAGGTCTTTAGAAAAGGAGCCCTTGGTTGAAGTGTAAGCAGTTCTAAAATTCTTCAGGAAAATAAAGCAAGGAACCAGAATGCCAGTGGCCAAGCTGTGCATCCAATGCCTGGAGGTGGGAAGGAGATCAGGTGCTGTGTAACTGACAGGGTAGAAGTGGGCGAGACTTTCCATAATCTTTTCTGTGTCAAATCCTTTCCTTTTTGCCCTGACTGCATTCTTACATGAATCCAAGGCCTCAGGGAGCCAGCTGGATTTTCCCCACGATTAAACTTCAAGGCCAGCTAAGTAGAAAGGCAAGCTGGTTTATGTTTTCCCTCTTTTCTACTACATTCTAGTTCCAATATTAGTATCACAGGTGCAGAGAGATTAAGACTCAAAGTAGTCATTAGGTCAACCAGTCTGGATTTGTGTGTCTTAGATTTTTTGAATTTCACAAGATATTTTAAGAGCCAGGAACTTGCTTGTACTTGACTGAAACGATCTTTCAGAAGAGCCAAGCTGAAGAGATGGAGAAACCAAATTTCTTGAGGATTATTCTAATAGAAACATTCCTATTTTCCTTAAAAAGAAGTGTCTGAATTTCTCTAGCTTCAAATTTCAGCAATTTTTTCATGTTGTTCCTTGCAGAACAGAAGACAGTATTCCGTTCCTTTGAAGTGGTACACTGAGTGGTACACTAAGAGTAGGTCTCCTTTCAGTTGTCTCTTCATTACTTAAACACATTCTTCTCCTGTAATATTTGCCTTTATGTCATGGGCCCCATTTGAGAGACATTTCTCTGTACTTTATTAATTCTAAATTCTGTATCTTGCTGTTTATATATAAATGATATATAGCTTTCTCTACTGTAGGTCTAGAGACCATTTATTTAATATGAAAACTTTGGTTTGGGCAGGTAAAATCACTCTTTAAATATTGATCACTTTTTATCTTGTCTAGTCCTTCCACAAGAGTGACTTCAGATAGAAAGGTAAAAAAACAAAGCAGAATCCTCACCTTGCAAATAAAAGGAAAGAGTCAATACACAGTTAAATCAAAGAACCATGTAAATAAATGTAGCATTAAACAAAGAAAAAAGAGCGGTGTATTAAAACACATCTATTGACTGTGCACTGAAAATTTTCTCCCAGTAGCTTTGCATAGATTCCTTGTCTTCCACAGAAAAGCTAATTATGTTCTAGGATTTAAGCCAGGTTAAAATAGGAACAAAAATAAAAAATTGATAACAATTAAAAATTTATTTTAAAATGGCTATGATATGAGAAAAATAATTCTTATAGGGAAAAACTAAAAGTTAATGGATTAAGTTTCATGATACTCCAAGAAATGCTGATATTTTAACTTAATTTTCAAGTCATTAATACAAGCCTCAATCCCAGAACATCCCACGATCTTCCCTGCTCCTGCTTGAATTACCACCTAACAGTTCTCCCAGGTGTGACAAAGAACCTCTTGTCATGAGAGCCGAAGTGGTGGCCGAGGCTCAAAGCATTCAAAGGCAGGAGAGAACTGTGAGCAACAGAAAATGAGAAATTTCCCTAAACAGTAACATTTGGGCTCAAAGATTTTCAGGAGATGCAAATCATGAAGAAAGGGATGACCATATCCTGACCTCATCAAAGAAGGAGCTATTGTCTTTCCAACTGGAAAAGTGGGAAGGGAAGAATAAGACACCAAATCAAAAAGACAGTATGGACAGAGCAGAGAGACAAGACACTCTACGACTGAAAGAAATGACATGTCCTTAAAAACATGCTGAGTTTTGTTCTTTAAAAGAATTGAAAATAGAGCTAAAGAGAGGAAATTTATAATACCTATGTTCTGAGAGTGTTTGAAATAAAACAGCATCAAAGATGAATCCACAGGGTCAACAGTAAGGTGCAACCCCAGGGATTTCAACCAAAAACAAACAGCACTTTTGGAAATGATTCAGGGATGGAGAGAGAGAACAACTAGCTAGGATATCCATTCCATTTTTATCTATTTACAACTAGCTACTGATGGTGACATGATTTTGAGCTTCATGTAAAAATGGCTGTGCCCTTATTTTTTTGTGGTTTTCTGCCATTACCTGTTTTGTTAACTTCATCATGTCTCTTAACCTCCCTGTGGCTGCCCTGCTAAGCTATACAGCACGTATAAATACATTACTTATTCTTTCTATTGATAGAAAGGAATAGCAAGTATTTTAGCAGGGTGAACATATACTACCTGGGCCATATTAAGATTTCCTCATACACTATCCCAACTTGAATTTACAAATCTGAAAATGGATGCCTGAAGACAAATACTTGAAAAGCTTTTTTTCTACTTCAGAAATCTAAATATTTTCTCACTGAAACTGGAGATGTTACAAGGGGTCTTAAAAATGTTGGACTAGTCATAAGGAAATTCTTTTGAAAAGTTTTGCAATTATGTGACTTTCAAGGTAAAGGCAAACTTCAAAATTATCTTTAGGACTTGTAGATGAGACAGGTTCAGCAAAGGTGAGGTTTGCCCTTCAGTCACTCATTCATATTCATTCAATATGCAAAATACCAATGAACTCTTGAAGACTAAGAAAAAAAATCTCAGTTTCACATGCTAATTGAGAATCAGTTTTTGGTTTAATATGTGTAAATTAAATTGCATGAGATTTTTTTCTGCGGTAGGTACTTTTACATACATTAATGAATGTGCTTTTCCTGCTTACCATACCTCTTACATGCTTTCTAGTAGATTTTCCTATCCATATCAGACATCTTAAGAGTTATCTGCTCTCCATCATACACTTTTTTACCTCTTTTTCATTCTTCTCTTTCCCATCTTCCAGATGCACCCTAGTTCAGCTGCACTTTCAGTGAAGTCTCTGTATGGGAAGAGTAATCATGGGTTTCTAGGAGAGTTCCAGGATCCTGGTCCCAGCTTGAGGACCTCAAAGCCATTTACAAGAATAACTGCTGGCTGTTTGGATGAGCCTTCACTGTCATCCCATAAATTCAAGTGTTCCAGCATCTTGGTACATCATGAAGAACAAATGTCAAAGTATTTTTCTCCCCTCAACCCCAGATAAAAGTTTCTGTTTGCAGCTGGTTGTTGCAATGAACAAATCTGCTGTTGCAGCGTCTGAAGGCATCCATGGCTGCCACTCTTGGCTGGGAAGGAGAACATAAGGGCCTGGGTGCTCTGGTGGAGAGTGTGGGGTCTCTACAAATGATGCTGTGAACATGAAAACTCCTCTCAGACAGGAATATCCAGAGCTCACACTGCCAAGTTTCTCTGGGTAAACAGTTAAAAGGTTAAATTGCTCTACAGACGGGAACCTTTTCATGATCTTTAAATGAATAATTTAGCATTGATAATAGATGCATTGTAATTATTATAGAAATAGATATATGGAATAAGATTATAATGTTCCTAAGGTTCTTTTTTCTGAAAATGCAAAAGATTTGTGTAAACAGCTGTTTAAATTACAGTAAATCCTAATTCACCATACTTATATACATATTTATATATATATACACATATACAATATACATTGTATGTATTTATACTAAACAATTTCTATATTCCAGGCAAATTTATATTTTCCCAGCAGAATATATTTATATTAGAAATTTTAATATATTGATTATACAGTATGAAATATATTTTATATTTAATTTATAGACTTTATCTGCTATTGAACATCAATGTCAAGTCAAATCATTTTCCAGCTCCTTTGATTTCCAGGAGAATATCAAAATTCAGCTATTACTTCTCAACATTACTCCTTTTATTTTTGACCCTCACTCTATTTCTTGTGTTCACCACTACAAGTTTACTGTCTCACATGGGCAAAAGTTCCCAACGATTTTCCTCCTTTTTTTTTTGCTTTCTTTTCCCTCTCACTTTTTTTGTAGGGTTCTCATTTTTGAAGTTCCTTTGTTCAATCCATTCTCTCAAAATTTGCTACAATGCTCTCTCCTATTATAAATGTAAACTTAACATTTTCCACACCACAGCCAGATGATTCATTAAGCTCATAATGATGGAATACATGAGTATCTCTTTTCTTTAAAACTACTTCTTTATCACTTTTGTTTCATTTAAATTATATTTTTTGTGGTGCCTTAAATTTTTGTGTGTGTTTGGTTTCACCCCAGCAATTAACCAAACCTCACTCACTCCCTTGCCAGCATGATCAGCGAGACAATCGGAAGGGTAAAATCCAGAAAACTCATGGGTTGAGATAAAGGAAGATTAAAATGGAAAGCAAAAGTCACACACACAAACAAAGCAAAATAAGACATTCACTGCTTCCCATGGGCAGGCAGGTGTTCACCAATCCCTACCAGAACAGGCCCCCATCACACATAAACATGACTTGGGAACACAAACTCTGTTGTTCCAAACACCCGCCCCTTTCCTCCTTCTTCCCCCCACTTTATAAACTGAGTGTGATCTCATATGGCCTGGAATATCCCTTTCAGTTGGTCAGCTGGGGTCACCTGTCCTGGTGTCCCATGCTTCCCCAGCCTCCTCGCCAGGGTAGCAGTACATAAGGCAGAAAAAGCCTCACCTCTGTGTAAGCCCTGCTCAGCCATAACAAAAACATCTCAATATTGCCATCACTGTGTTCAGCACAAATGTGGAACACAGCCTCATACTAGCCATCATGAAGAAAATTAACTACCCCAGCCAAAACCAGCACAAAGTGTTTTAATATTTTCCTTTCTGTTACACTTTATTTTCCATTGTCAAAATTTTGGTTAAACCTCCTTTTCATTTTCCAATAAATATTTTCTTCTTTATTATAAATCTGCAAATCTTCAGAATCAAGTGTCTTATGTTTCAGTAACTGAGTTTGGAAATCCCAGGACAAAATCTAGGCTGTAGTGCTTGCAAAAGCAGAGTTGTAAGATGCTATCATTTTATTGTTTCTTTGAATTAGTTAGGGCAGTATTTTTTTCATTATAAACATAATTCTGAACCTCTTTAAATATTGTAGAACAAATCTGTGGTATTTAACCCTAGACTATAGAGACTGTTCTGGCAAAGGGAAATCTTTTGTTTCCTACTGCTGCACTGGAGCTTTTTTCTGGATGTGTTTTTTCAGAAAATTGCAAAGCCATTCATGATGTTGCACAGATAATCTTTGTTAGAGAGGCAGCCACCAAGGAGAGCATATGAAAAATACAAAGAATCGGGGAGAAAACCCACAATAAATGGCGTGAGCAGGAGCCTGTGGGATTCACACCATGTACATTTTGTTTGTCAACAGCCAAAGTAGAAACAGAAGGAAGAGAAGTATAAATTTTCCATCTATGATTTCACAAATGAGTAATTGTGGACTACCTCAGAATACATTGCATGTCAAAGTCATACACCACTCAGACAAAGTGAACAGGAGAGTTTTTGAGTAACTATTCTCTGAAGGCACTATTTAGTCTGTATTCCAGTATGGATAACAACTTTCACAGAGGAAAAGTCTGGTGGGGATTATTACAACCACACAGCTGTAAATTGGCAGATAGATAAAGGTCACTCAGGAAAGGTAAATAATCCCCCAGCTCCAATGTAGAACTAAATCAAAGCAGTATCATGTTGTTTCCTGACATAATAACATGTTTTTTATTAGATACAATACCATGAGAGAAACTCAAAAATCCTTACTGGAAGCCACAAGTAAGACACATGAATGTGTTTTATGAACAAAATTTGAAGACTGGGGTACTATTGCCCAAAATATATATATTTTTAATTTAGTTATTCATTCATTCATTCATTGTTGGTTTTTTTCTGTGTTTTTTTTCTCTGCTCCTCCACATTTCTTAATCTTCTTTGAATAAAATAAAGAAATCATTATTTGGTGCAAGGAATGATGGATTTTTCAAATATGTTTCAAAGCAGAGATGTGGATTAAAAAAAATGGAAATAGGAGTTTGGAGAATATTTATTAAATTAGGGAGTCTTAAGTTTAGAAGGCCTGATAGATTAATTTAATATTACCAAGGAAACTAGTTATAACTGTTTAGCTGTTCTTAAGACATTTTACTCTTAGAAGGACAACAAGAAAGGGAAGGGACAAGCAAATACAGCAGCTGTCTCTAAAGAGCAGTAAGGGTGAGAGGAGGATGTCTTGAGCAAATCTGTTCCAGCCAGCCCACTTTCATTTTTGAAAGACATGAGATCACAAGGTAACTCATTGGTAACTAACAAATGGTGAGACATTAAAAAGATGGTGTGGATCTGTCAAGAACAAATCATGTCAAAGTCCTCTATTTTCTTTCTTTGACAAGGCAACTGACCTAGTGGATAAGAGAAACACTGAAGTTGTTATACTTTGACATCAGTAAGGCTTTTCACACTGTTCCACTTGACATGTTCATAGGATTAGTGTTAACAACCTGGATGACAGAATGGAGAGTACTCCTGCAAAATTTAATGTTGATATTGAGCTAGGAGTATTTGTGAGATCTTCAGAGAAGAGAATAAGAATTAAAACTACCTTGACAAAGGGAATAAATGGGGTAAATGGCATAGATAAAAGGCAGTACCAGTAAGAGCAATTCTCTCAAACGACTCTGGTTTTAAAAGTAAGGAGAGCCCTGCAAAAGGACATGGGGCATCACAACATTCAATATCTAAAATTACTCCAATGACTTATAATATTGTAAAAAATATATGAATTGTGGTTTCTCTTGCTTCTAAGTGGTGATTACAAGTCGTGGGAGAAAAGCTTGTTTTAAAGGAAAGAGTATGTTTAATAATTATTTAGATTTTTAAGAAAAGTTTTCCAAGTGCAATAGTCATCTTCCTCTGATGTGAGATTCTCTTCAGTGGTGCTTTTAAGAAGTATGGTAGATAAATAACCAGTGGGAATGATGTAAGTACAGATTATCATACACCAAAGAATGAGTATGGACTGGGTATTCTTTAGAGATCCTTTCTGTCTTTTTATAATTTTTACTATAAAATATGAATTTAAGTATTTTGCTAGGCTAGAGAACTGCTGAAAAGAGCCTGAATGGAAAAAAAAATAATTTTAATATCTCTATCACATTTTGTAATTGTTAAGGTGGGAATAGAATGACAGCACATTTTGCTTTCAATTTTTTTCTAATTGTACTTCAGACCAGAATCTGTGAATGCAGAAAAGAACAGTTTAAAACAAGGGAGGTTCAAATACGTATCTGAATATTTTGAAACTCACGGAGTTTCCTTTCTAGTTCAGTTTTGATTTACTTTTTTCAGTCCTACTTGTTCCTGGTGCTAACAGATTCTCATTTGAATAGATTCTCTGATGTCTTCCATAATATGCTGTATTTGAGAAGATATTATTTCACTGAAAAACTAAGACTGTAAGATTTTTATCTGGGAATACATCCAGGTAGTTTGGGGAGGATTTTCCAGCACGTTACTAAGCTGTCTACATGTTTTCATTTTTGCCATGAACAGAGATATGAGAGATGGGAAGAATTAAGTTAGAATTTGCAAAAATTCTTCAGATGAGTTAAAAAAAAAATAAATTATTTTGGTCCCTTTAGTTGTAGAAATACAGAACAAATACAATTAGAAACCAGGGATTTTTAAACAAGCAGACTTCTCTCTGATTTTATGTCAACTGTTTTATAAAACTAAGCGAGTCCTCCAAACAGGAAATCTAAATAAAACTAGCAAGAGCAATATAATTTTCTAAAGAAAAATGTGCAAAGATTTGCTATGTTATATGTTATATTCACAACATTTCTGTTAACATAATCAAAATATTTACATAAATGATACACAGACATTAGCCCTTCTATTATGGTATTACAATAATTGTTTCTGGTAGTTCTGCAGTTGAAGTCCCTTTCCATTAGAAAAGAAATTAAATACATTTCAAAATATTGTAAAAAAATCATGACTTTTCAAAAATACCAGCATGAAATACACATTCAAAATTCTTTAGCATTCATAAATAATATTTATAACTTACTTGTCACTGAGAAACAAGGGCCTTTGCCAAATATAAACCTCTGGCTACACTGCAAAATGAAATCAAGTCCCCCATAGTTTACACCAACCACCTCACTAATACATCCCAACTTCTTGTTTAAGGCCAGGTGAGAAAGTTAACCAATGTCCCTGTGCTAAGGAAGTTATGATTTTAAAATCTAGGGTAGTGTTTCATTCATTGCACAATGCACAGATAGGACTTTGGATATGCATGAACTTTATCAGCACTAATTCTCTATTGTCTGCACTGGTCTGCCCTGGGTGATTTAATCTGTCCTTAATAAAAGATCATGGGAAAATAATGATTGATACATAATAGAATTGGGAATTTGAGAAAACATTTTGGGTCTTTTTACAAATGAGAAAAAATTTCAGAGAGGAGAGTTACCTCATCTCAAGTGAGAAGTAGTTTGTCTGTGATCAAATACAGTAGACATAACTGATTCAGGATAATTTCTTTATTAAGAAATCATTTTAAAATATTGAAATAATTCTGAAGTGAATGCAATATTTTATAAAAACTTTTCTAACTCTTGGAGAGATGAGAGTTGCACCAACCAAAGAGGTTTAGCTCCAGAGACTGATATTGTTGTATATTCAACATTGTTTGCACACATACATCCACGTTCTAAAAGACATAGATGTATCACATATATCCATGCAAGTGTGAGTATGGGAAAAAAAAAAATACAAGTTCATTTAGTTTCTTCAAAAATGTAAATATTTTCTCCCCATGTTTTTGCACTAGGGAAAGTAGTTCCTAATGTAGGTTTATCTTGAGGACTCCTATTTTTATATAGTAACCGTATTAGAAAAAAAATATTATCTTCTATGCAAGAATCTACTCACAAGAGCTGTAATGGACTTCTAACTTTAAGAATAACTTGAATTATATGAATGATTCAATACTGAAATAATGAAAAGGTAGATGCAAAGTATTCAGCATTCATCATTTGTCATTTCTCTTAGATAAGTGCAGTTAGGAAGAATTTTTAAACTAAGTTAGAAAAGCTACTATGCTTCTGATATTTTTTAAGCAAGTAATTAAATATTTACTTTAGAACCCTGTACTTTCAACAACTGCATGGACTTTGCTTACTAAATATCTTGGAAGTTCTTGCATTTTAAACAGATGCTGTTGTTGTTGCACTAATACTTCTGTCAGATCCATCTGACATAGGCACTTTTCCCTTACACTCTGTCATCTCTTGTGTGATTAATATTCAAATGTAACCATAACCATTGCTGTGAATCTGATTATTGCCAAACACACAGAGCTCAGTTGGCTTCCTGGGGGTTGTGACCTCTCAGCAATTTGAAAAAGTAGTTCATTTATTTACAACGATTATAATTTTTTAAAGTTGTTAAAAAATAGTGTCTGAAAGAGTAAGGACTTGTTTTTTCCCTTATAGACAAAAACTCAAAAAAAGAAAAACCAACCCAAAAAAACCCCCCAAACCCATTTGAAAAATCAACATCTAATTGTAATGTGATGTTTATTATCAAAATACTCCCCAGATTTTGAAATTAATTACAATCCATTTTATACCATTTCTTTATTTTTTTTTTTCCAAAGGAAGTCTTGGAGGGTTTCAGTGCCCTAAATCATTAGAAAAATAACTCATTTGCTACTCAGAGTGAAAAAATAAAACCTGATTCAACTTCATTACAGAAAATTGCACACCATGAAGCTTCACAGGTACTGAAAGGCAAGCTCATTAATAGAGCTCATGGGACTTTGAATTATTTCAATTAGTTGAAGAGCATCAAATATTTTGATACTTCTCAGTCTTAAAGGTGAGATGTAATGCTGATAAATAGTAGGATCCCAAATTACCTGAAGATTAGGAGAAAATTTTTAAGATACTTGTTTCAAAGCTAGACTCTTCCATTTTTATAACTACACAGGTGCAGTAGTCTGCTCAGGAACTTTTGTCGTATACTCTAGGGTTGCCAAATATAAAATTTTAAAAGATAGTAAAAAATATTTATAAAGGAATTATTCAATGATTCTTGGCAAATAAGTAAAAGAGTAATATTAAAATTTGCATATTTAAATCATTTTACTTGCTAAGACAAGCCTCGTCCTTTTTTTTAATGTGTTTTAGATATTTTTGAGTCATTTGAGACATTTTAAATTGTTCATGCAAGAAAGCTTGGTATCTTATTAAGAAAGGACAGAGTTCACATTTCTTTTTCTTCACCCTTATGTGTTGCTCTTACTATGTTGCCTTAAGATCTTGTGATATTTTAAATAACAGTGTGCAAAATCAGGGTATAGTATGTTAAATTGAGTGAAGCAGATTGCAATTGCTGTGGCAAACATTCCTATCTGAGATCAGGTAAACCTCCCCCATCTATAAATGTATCTTCTGAATAAGTCAGGCTTGTGTGTCTCTTACAATGCAAGCACAAAGATTCAGCAAAACTGCAGTGACCAAAAGTCTTTAAGTCTTAATAAAATCATTTAATCCTAAAAGATAAGCAGCTAAACCAGCTTTTCTTTCAAAACACAAAATTCTGATTGTTTACATGCCCAGCCTGAGCTGCCATTCTTTTTGAGATCCATAGGCTGTAATGCCCAGGGCTGGAAGACATTCACACTAAACAAACTGGAGAACCACAACCACAAATGTCTTTCAACAGCTTCCTTTAGACATATTTAATTCTGGGTTTAATTAGATTAAATATATTAAATCTAGCAATTAGATTTAATTCTGCTAGCAATGCTAGAAACTAGAATTTTCCACTCTTGAAACTGCTCTTAAGACAGAAAAATGTCTTTTAGTTTAAATAATAATGTTTGTGAAGAAATAAAATGGGAGTAAAGATTTGAATGCGAATATTCACTGAGGAAGCTCCATGGAATTTATAACATTGGGGAGTGACTACAGGCCCTAAACACAATGCACTCTGCCAGTTAAGTAGTGGCATTCACACCCTGATATACCAACACCGCTCTAACTGGAGAGCAGACAGCGAGACCCTTAAAAAGATCAATTAGAATTTTCCAATCAGAGCCTGCTCCAGCATATGGGTTTTTCATTCATCAAGTGTAGCCAAGTCATACTCTTGCATAACTGGCTGATGTTATAAGTTGTCTTTTAACTCAGTTTGTCCCTGAGTGCCAGCACCATGCCTAGCAGGCTGAAGATGGAACATGGACAAGGACAAGATGCAGTGAAAATAGTAGAAAAGTAGAAAAGCACTTTTTGACCAGACCAGGAAGCATTATTTCCAGAGGAGGTTGGGAATTATGCTCTTGCACAATTGCAGCAAATGACATCTCTTTAAGTGGTATGCTTAACTGGGCAATCAGTATCATGTGTGAGGGCAAATTTCAGCCCTTAGATGACAGAGTGGCTGTATCTTGGCCACCAAAAAAAGAACTTTTGGCTAGTAATGGATTCATTACTACATTCATTCTGTATATATTTTGGTGTTGGTTGTCTAATTACAGAACTGAATAACCATTTTATTTAGGAAATATTAAATAATTTACTGAATCATCAGTATATATCATCAAGATAAGATAATGCAACTGATTTTTTTTTTTTATACTAATAGCCAAACAGATATTAGTCATTGTACTATAGGTTGTACTGTGAAAACTTCTTCCCTTAGACAAACTGCTATTAGGGCTCATTCTGTACAAGAATATTTTTACCTATCTTAGGATAATTTTTTCAAGAGTACTTATATACATATTGCTTTCAGAGATATTTGTAAGTTTATGGTTTTTAATTATTTTAGTATTTTTAAATTATTTTAGGGTTTCAGAAAAGTAAGTAGTATGTATGTTTGTATCTGATCTACATGATCAATTGCAAGTTGAATTGGGAAATATTATTTTGAACTTATAAGCATTTCTCAGGGGAGAGAACAGTTATCAGAGATTACAGCTCTTTTATAAGACAAAAATATTAAACTGCCACAGGTTAAGGAAGTGCAATTTTTTCAACGAAAACCAAGGGAAGCTGGCATTTCTCATATGAAGAAACTGTAAATGTTACAAGATTCAGAATATAAAGGAATGACAACAATAACGTGAAATTGCCTTTTAATTCACTGCTTGCTTATTTCTGCATCATCTGTGCACTGGATCTTTTTGTCTACAGGCTGAAGTGGGCTAATTTCGACATATTTGTGAGTTGGCTGCCACCTGCTGGGAGTCTGGCCTTGTTTCACCTTTAAGGCAGTTTGGAGGAGCTAGAGGTTGGGTTTCTGCTGAAACTTTATTAAGATGGATAATATAAACTGTGAGTGCCTAACCTTAGGAATTTAGGCATAACTGATTTGAAAATAGAAAGTACACGTCCCTGCCTGGTGAAATACATTTAAGCAAAAGGCAAAAGCATCCTCTCAGCTGCCTATCATTCATGAGTACATTATTCCCTGTATCAGAAAAAAAGTAATAAAAAATGTTGAATTTACTGAATAACATTCCCCTAAGGCATTGCAAAACAGCACAAGCCTCCTTTCCTTTTACCAGCAGGAATAAACTATACATAAAATCATCTATTATTCAATACAATGTAACATTTACGAAAGCTCTGCAGTATAATGACACTGCAAGAACCTCACCCAAGAGAGTCTGCCAGCAGCTAATGAAGACAGGTTAAGCCATGTATTATAAAGATCTACAGCTTTTTGGACAGTGATATCCAAAACACCAGGGGAACTCTCACATGCTTGACCCCTTGATCACTGAGATGAATTATTTTTTTTTTCTTTTTTTTTTCTACTTGAAACCAATTGACAAGTATCCCTGCAGTGTGCAATGGCAATGCGAGAACCAAAATGCCGTTAGTATGGGATCCATTTTCTACTCTGCTGTACAGTAAGAGGAGAAAAATCTTAAACTCTGTCCCAGCACTTGCTGCTTCTAATCTTCACTGCTACTATCTCTGCCAGGAAAGGTTCACTTTTTATATTAAAGGTAGTTGCCGTCAAAAGTTTTACCCAGCTTGTTCACAGGATGACATAACACCATCCTCAATAGAAAGGTGAAAATCTTGAACTGTAGTCTTGAATTAACCCCAGGGCATTAGGGAAAGCTGTTATTATGTGAAGATAGCCCTCAAAATGAAAATAAATCTCAAATGAGGTAATTATCTGCTCAGTGAAGAGAAAGGAAGAACCTGAGAAATTTCCTTTGATTAATCAAAACTCATCCAAATCACAAAGTCTGAAAATTCTTTATAGTCTTAAAGAGAAGTAAAAATCTGGTTGTCAAGGGCCTAGATTATCTAAATTACAATTTCAAGTGTATGGCTTCACTCCAACAGCATCCTGGAGACACTGTAGGGGAAGATCTATCTCTGTAGGAGCCTCATCTAATTCTACATTTCTGTGGTGTAGTGGGTTGAATTTGGCTGGATATCAGATGCTTATTAAGCCACTCCATTTCTCAGCTGGACATGGGGAGAAAAAGAAGTGATGAGACGTTTGTAGATCAAGATGTGGATAGGGTGATCATTCAGCAAATAGCATCATAGGCAAAACAGATCCTAGTTGGAGAATTTGATTTTTACCTGCCAAATCAGAGCAGTTTAATAAGAAAATAAAAACTTAATCTTAAAAACACCTTTCTCCCTTTTTCTCTTACTCTTTTTTCAGAATCAGCTTCACTTCTTATTTTCTCTACCTCCTGCCTTTCTATCCACCCTCATCAGCACAGAGTTGAGAATGGGGGCTGTGGTCAGATCATCAAATGTTGTCTCCACAGATTCCTCCTCCTCAGGGCTAGGACTCCTTGTACTCTCTTACTGCTCCAGAATGGGATCTCTTAGTCACTCATGAACACCTCTATTGTGAATCTTTCCCAGAACTATCTCTGTTATAGCACCTGAACTATCCCCTTCAACCCCTTTTGCCCAGACCTTGGTTTTCCTGACTATTTTTTCCTTGCCTTTTTAAATACATTATCCCAGAGGCACTACTACTGTTGTTGTTTGGCTCAGCCTTGGCCAGTGGTGGGTCTGCCTTGGAAATGGCTGGCCTTGGCTCTGTCAGACATGGGGAAGCTTCCAGCAGCTTTTCCTAGAAATTAACCCTGTAACCTCCCTGCCACTAAAACCTGGCCATGAAAACCCAATAAATACCATCTACCTGGGCATGGCAACATGTCCAAAAGGTATGTTTGGCTACCTAGGGGAACTCTTCAGTTTAGAAAATTGTTTTGAATGAGATTTAGTATACACGGAAGTTTTTCTAAAGCTGATCGTTAAAATATAACTAGTTATTAGTGTGCAACTATTATATACCTCCTTTACTAGAGTTACACAAAGAATAAGATATTTCTTTATTTTTAGAAGCAGAAGTTATCTGATTGCGATTGACCTAAAAGGCAAATGAGACTTTATGTTCTCAAGCATTATTTTGGCTTATGTGTGACAAGGTTCCATAAAATTCTGATGTCTTGAACTACCAGGAATAGTGACACAACTTATTAGAACCATGAAGAGATATTCTGAATTTGTGCCAGTTAAATTTAGGCAATGATTTTACTGAATGATTTTGTGTTTAAGCTTCATAGCTCCAGTACAGTCCACGACTGTATGTTTTCTGATTATGAAAATAAATGCAATGACTCTGTTGAAATAGATTAGTCTAATTAGTCTAAATGACATTTTAAAAAGAAGTATAAAAAATAAAAATTTCTCATATTACTGTTAAACTACAACAGTTCAGTTCAGCATTAAGGAAAGTGAGCATTAGTCAGCTCATGTTGGAGCAAAACCTTGAGTTGAACACACTAATTGCCCCTCCTACTGTTCAGTTCAAATCTAACAAGCCTCAAGCTGTTAGTGCATACTTTTTGAACAGATGAACACATCAGTCTATGTCCTACCCCATGAGCCAACAGGGTGTATTATCATGTAAAACTGAGGAGGTAAGTTGTGAGTGACATTGGCATTGTCTTGCAGCTGATACTGCAGGCAGTGACCAGGCAGGAATCTCCTACACTTCTGGCACTACAGAAAGCAGGATAGCTGTCTTCTCAGAGTGTGGACTGTGAAACAAAGCTGTCTTGCAGGAAAAGAAAACAGAAACAAGAACAAAACACCTATGCCTGCACTGCACAATGCAGATATGCCAGATTAATGAGAGCCCATGTCTTCCCCATCTTGCTAAGAAAAATAGGCCATGCATAAGTCTTTCTCTGCTTTGTAGTTTCAGTTTTTCCTGTCCTTCTTTTCACTTTTATCCTCTTCCTCCATCTATCTTCTATCCCAAAGTTCACTTCAGAAGCAGTAGTGCTGGGATCAAGGTGAATGTTCTTGACTTCAGCCATCAGTCTTTGCAGTAGGTGACTAAGCCTACCCTTCCAAGGGTGCTGTAACGCTGTAAGCTCCCTTCAGCAGCCTTCCATTGCACTCTTTGTCATGTGTCCTGAGATACATTTTTATCTGCTGTACAAAGGATGGCATACATTAACTACATCTCCCTAGTGCAATGTCACATAACACTGTTTTATTACGCTGCCAAGCATTTCTTATCAAAAGAGAAGAAAAAGGGAGAAAGAAAAAGAAAAAAAGAAAAAAAAATGTTAGCAGTAAGAGTTGTCAGCTTACTAGTTGTTAAAGCTTCGTTTTGCACTCAGAAAATATTGGTGCAGCTTTAGTCCAAAGAGAGATAATGTATCATCACATTTTATCTTAACATTGAATTTACAATTGCAATACTGTTTAAGCAGGTGTCCTCTCTTGCATCCTGAATTTTTTTTTCTTTTTGTTAAATATGTTTGCGTTAAAATTTATGAGGAATGCCTCATCTATAATATTTTCTGACCTTTTAGAAACAGGTTGTTACAGGGAAAATACTCATATGTATGTAAAATAGCACTAACAGTATCATTAGAACTGCCATTAACTATGTCCTTCACTCTGTAGGTGATTTATGTGTTAAATTTATATTAGAAAGACCCTTTTTTTTCAACATTTTTTGCAGATAGTATTTTCCATACTAAAGGCATATCCACATTGCAGTCTAGTGCAGAAATTCCCATACTGGTTTCTGACAGCCTAGCAGCAGTATCACAAGAATAACTCCTAAGACATTTTACCTTTCTGGCTATTATTAAAATAACATCATACTCTATTTATAATTAGAAGCCTGCTGTAGAGAGGCATGCCTTCTGAGCTGTGGTGGTAGTCACATCCAGGACATAACAGTGCTTGCTAAAAATTAAAGCAGCAATCTAGGAGTGCAAACATGCTTTAATTCAATGTATTTCTTACTTTATGTGCTGTTCCTTTTAAATTTTAGGAATCATTATCTGAAATTACCATAGATCTCCTCTTCCAGTGTAATTTCGTGGCTTTTCTCTGCTCACTTTTTGTGTGCACAGCAAATTCTCTTGTAGTCAGTCAGCAAACCCGTCTGAGAAATGAGGATATTTTTAGTAGAAGTAGGCAGAAGGTAATTGATTATTTTCACCTCTGCAGTCTTTGATTAAAGACAATGTGCTTAGGGGGGAAAGTCAACAATCATTCCTAAACATATACAAGCATTTAATTGTAGTAATTAATTTATCTATACAACTCAGCTTACTTTTAAAAAGCTTCTTGACTGAGAATGAATCCTCATCAGTCTTAAATATAACAGCCTGAAAGAACAAGTGAAGCCAGTGGAATAACAAACAGTACTGCAGAAACCTCAGGCACTTGCAGGAAACAAAAAGACATTTCCAACTCTGTGCAGAGCAAAATTATGAAGACCTTGAGAAATAAAGGCTGTAGAAGAAACGTCAATTGATAGAGCCACAAAAATTAAGTACATCCTTGTACACATTGCCATGTAAAAAAAATGAAAAATCAGAGAAGCTTTGAGATGTAATTACAGAAACAATTTTGTAGGAGAGTTTAGAGAATTCAGTTGTTATGGATCCCATTTTTATAAATGTCATGTTCCTCATCAGTTTATCTGTTCAATACAAACAAGAATTGCTGTCAGAATGTGAGTCAAAAGCAGCAGCTAATGAAAAACAAACATCCAGAGAAAGGGAGTCAAGACAGATGAGCAGGAAAGACAGATAAACAGCTCCAGAAGAATCAATGTAAAAATGGCTGTGCCATTAGCTAGGCAGGGTAGACAAGCTTTTGTTCCCTCCAGGCTTCAAAGGTCTACTCTTCCCAAAGATGACAGCCTAAATGCTGAGGGTAAGCAAAGTTAAAATACACTATTCTCAGGAAACAGGAAAAGTGATCAGGTTATAGATTATCACCAGGTGACCCCAACTGGAAACATCACATAGAGAAAATATGGTTTATATTTTACCAGGGGATGTGGTACAAAAGTGAGGTATTGAGCAGGCAGAGCTATTGGAAAGACTCTTCTGGATAGACAGAGAACAGGAAGCATTATCTTGAGTAGAAAGAGGTTTCTGCCCATCTAAAAGAGGTCTTTCCTGTGTAGTTTTAATCAACAGCTCAGTGATTAAGATACCCTCTCATAAAAAACTTCATTTCAGCAGGGTTTACTGCACACCTTACATCTCTTCTATTTCCTCACAGGAAGAAGAGAGAGTTATGGAGAACAAAAAGACAATGGAAGTGAGCTAAAAAATACAAAATTAGTGTTTTACTACCTAGTTTTAGGCTTCCTCTAACTCCTCAATACCATCAAACTCCTTGATATTCAGTTTTAATCAAGTGTGACAGGCAGTATTCATGACATTAATCAGGTAACTACACCACATTTCCTGACATAATTAACAACAGGGGGAAAGATGCTGTAGTTAGGAAAAAAACAGGAGTCAGTGCAAAAAATAGCATTTTTATTTGTGGCACTTCATGTGGGCTAATGAGTGTTGATGAATGATGGAACAGATAAAATGTTTTCCATTATTTCATGTACCTACAGGCAGGTGCCAAGGGATGTATTTTTTTTGTTCTACTGGAATCCTCGGGTTGTATATAAACCATTATACTAAAGTTGATACTGAAGAAATTAACAATTAATAAAATTGTTAGCCAAGGCTAAAAATAATACAAATTATTATTTAGCTTAGCTTGGTACCAAAACTTCATATAAGTATTGTATTAATAATATATTAATGATATAATACTGAAATTCAGCAGTGAATAGATAAAATATACAAAAATGAGCAGAAAAGAAATACCATTTTCTCTCATATCAAGAAAGATGCAGATGCACCATTTATTAAATTGCCAATGAGGAAACCAACCAACCCTGAACAGATGTTTGTCTTTTTTTGAAAGTGAAAACAGATACCTTATCTAATGGGCTGAGAACTAGAAAACAGCAAAAGACACAAGAAAAACAGAGTGAAAGGAAAAAGTACAATTCTTTAGAATAGGGAAAAGCAAAAGACCATATATTTATGTTTATATTTATATACAAAATTCCTCAGTATAAAACAGGTTGTAAAAAGGTTGTTGCCCCTCAACCAGAGCAAAGAAAACAAATATCAACACAGCAACGTGTTTCGTGGAAATAACCTGCAATTAGGAATTTTAAAGTACTTTTAAAAATATGACTTTATTCTTAGGAAAATTTTCATAATTTGAAATGTTTTTCATATATATTATTTATATATTATTTCATTATTATTATTTTTATTATTATTTACTTGTTTTGGAATTTAAGTCATGCTTGAATTTTTGAAACAAAATCTATAGATTACAAATGAGTTTTGTTTTTTTTCAACAGCTAATATTACAACACTGAGGGTTTTCTCCTACCTTATATTTAATATTATATTAAAAATATTTGTTCCTCAAAATTTTCTGGTTTTGAATTCTGTAATTATATGTTGAAAATGTTGCAAATATATCCTTAGCACAACATTTTCCTCTATGCAGATTGAAAGCAACGCAAGAGAATTTGTCATAAAGTTTTGAGAAAGGAGGATGCAAACATCCCTGANATTCTTTAGAATAGAGAAAAGCAAAAGACCATATATTTATGTTTATATTTATATACAAAATTCCTCAGTATAAAACAGGTTGTAAAAAGGTTGTTGCCCCTCAACCAGAGCAAAGAAAACAAATATCAACACAGCAACGTGTTTCGTGGAAATAACCTGCAATTAGGAATTTTAAAGTACTTTTAAAAATATGACTTTATTCTTAGGAAAATTTTCATAATTTGAAATGTTTTTCATATATATTATTTATATATTATTTCATTATTATTATTTTTATTATTATTTACTTGTTTTGGAATTTAAGTCATGCTTGAATTTTTGAAACAAAATCTATAGATTACAAATGAGTTTTGTTTTTTTTCAACAGCTAATATTACAACACTGAGGGTTTTCTC
>VZTB01017518.1:19200-42076 GCA_013397245.1 Thryothorus ludovicianus | reverse complement strand
TGAGGGTTTTCTCCTACCTTATATTTAATATTATATTAAAAATATTTGTTCCTCAAAATTTTCTGGTTTTGAATTCTGTAATTATATGTTGAAAATGTTGCAAATATATCCTTAGCACAACATTTTCCTCTATGCAGATTGAAAGCAACGCAAGAGAATTTGTCATAAAGTTTTGAGAAAGGAGGATGCAAACATCCCTGACCTTGGAAGAATTATCCAGACTATAAAACAAATAGCTAAGGACATCCTAGAACATGGAGAGCTGCCAGGTGCAATTAGGATGGGTCCCAGCCTTGAGTAGTCACTAATAAAATGATTTGGGAGTAGGCAAAGCTCTGAGTCCCTTAGAGGATAGGAATGCTAAGAAAGTTGTGTTTTTTATTTGTTTGTTGTTGCTATTAGGAGTAATCTTACAGTAGGTTATAGGAATGGCAATAGTGTTTGTGTTAACAAAAAAGTTTTATAGAGGGGAATTTCTGCACAGAGGTACTGCCTGGATGTACTTCAGAGAAACTCCAAGGCCCATGGGAGATGCATTTTTTGCCTGAAAGAACACCTCTGTGTTTGAACACAAACAGGGATTTTACCTGTATTAAATCTTGGGAAAATTATATAAAATTCTCTTTGAGGGCTCTGAGGAAGTGAAATGGAGTTATCAAACTATGAATCAAGGCTGAATAGCTGGTGTGAAACTCTAGAGCTTCTTCGTGTGAAAAAACCACAATCTCGTGAATCAGCTGTGGCTCAATTGGCATCACATGAGAAAAACTACCTGCTGTGGGAAATGCTTGGCATTCTGGTGCACAGCTTTAGTGAGATGCACCATATGGGGAGTTTCTTTCTGCAAATCTAGATGTACTAGGTGTTAAAATTATCTCATGTGTTGGTTTCCTTAATATTACAAGAATTATATTGAACTCTGCTGAGACACTCTGTAAATGTGCTGATTGTGAAATAATGAACCCAAGCTGTGATCTTGTGCCTTCAGAGAAGTTTGCTTGTTTCACTACGTTTTCAATACTTTAAGCAATAAGACTAGAAGTTCTGCTCTGTAGATGATTCCTTTCACGGCACCCCCTAGTTTCTATACTTCTGAGCAATGCTAAGACAAGGCCAAACTATAGCTGGACTCTTGTCTTTATGGGTAAGGCAGCAACCACCTGATTTCACTGCCTGCCAAAAATTATGGAATACACACTTTTATTCCTGAAAACTAATGAAATTATCAACCAGTAAAGAATTTAAGTGAGTGTAAATATCTTTATATTGATGAGATTGGGAGGAGAAATACAGATTTAAATTTCCATCGCTTTCACTTCAAACTGCCACTCAGCTAAATAGTAAGCAGTAAGTACTAGGATGAAGCAGTACCCAATTTTTGACAGCTGTGAAAAAGATGAAGCCAGAAGAGAAGGGCTGCTCCTGAAGTGAGAAGCAGAAGCTGATAACATAAATTACTGCCATGACATTCGAATATGAGTAATCTGAGTAGACAGAATCAACTCTTGTTGCAAAGCTCTAATCCCAAAAAGGAGGAAGCAATTCACCAAAAATGTGTGACAAGTGTCTGAAAGACTAGAAAAAGGCTCATGTTATACAATTTTCGTATCACATAATCTGTTAGTACTAGTTTTAACCTAGTAAAAAGACTAACAAGACCAAAAACCTAACTACTTACTAGGGATTTTTGTTGTTTGTTTTTTTTATTTTACTTAAAGATCATTCTTTCTAGGTTTTGAGCACAATGTGTTGCTCTTTATGTAAAGGAATAATTTTTTTTAAATATTAATTTTTTTTAACAGAGGTAAACTAAGGTATTCTGTATGTGAAATATACTTCTTTTTGCACACCACTTTTCTAAAAATTAATTCCGCTTCTCAAAATAGAATCTCACTGCCTGTAGTTTGGGGCTGAACTTCACTTGAGCTTTAAATATTGCAACACTAAAACAGTTCTGAACTGTATCTAGTCCCTCCCCTTCTCTCTATACTACTTCTAAATGATATAAGAAAAAAGGGAAATAACTCAATAAATGGAGTTAAATAGTGATATTTATATGCCTTTTAAGTATTTCAGCTGCAACCTGACTGTAAAAGGTTATCCCTTCCTGAAGGTGAGATATTGGTGTTTCTATCAGCTTTTTATTGATGACTACCCATGACACATGTTCTGGTGCTGTATTTTTGAAAGCTGTCCAAAAAGTGATACTGGCTCGTATCAAAAAAGTCATGGGAAATCTGCAAGGGGCTGGAAGGTCAAATGTAATTCTGCCTGCTTCCAGCTGGCTCCCCACTGTGGAGGCTGCTGTGAGAAAAGTTCCATGAAGGCTGGAGTTTGGGACAAAACAGAGCACCGTGTGTGTAGTGCACACAAGCCTTGCCATGCATATTCAATGCTTCAGACTGGAACACAGACAGGAAACAGCTGGCCATATGGAACAACCAACATTTGGTATCTGACTTGAAAAAGAAATGGACCAAAAATGTCAGCGTAAAGTCATTGTCACACAAACATTGTGATGCTGATTTCTTCATAACAAAACACTCAAATTTTTTATGGTATGTATTTGGGAAATGAACAAATAGTTCCTTGTCCGGTGTTTGCCCACCCTAAGACATACCTTTGGACCCCAAAACCCCTGAGAAGAAATATAAAAAACCCAAAATCGTTTAGTTTTGTGAACTGTTATTCCTGAAACTTTATCTTTGTTAATTGAAAAGGCTTCTATAAAAAAGGATAAAAAAGGTCTTCAGTGTTATTTTCACCTGTTTTTTGAAGAAATTGTTTGCTAAATATACAAAAGGCTGCTTAAACCTCTTTCACTGGAGCATGTCTGGCTCATTTTATATTGTAACTTGTTAAAATTGCTAAATTCTTTAATATTTTATCAGAAATACTGTGCAAAACAAAGTTCAATTACTGTTTTGAAAATGCTGTTTCTTATGTAGGCATCTAGTGTCCATTTTCAAGCAGACATGAATTTGAAACCCAAAGGGGTTTTGTGCTAAGTGTATTCTTTTTGTAAAAGATTAATAACTCTGGATTTGAGAATCCTTTACTGAGTTCATTTTAGCATCAAGTTGTTAAAACACACTTTATTCTTAGAGACTGCACTACTTTCTAACAAGAGCATTTTCCTTTCTGTGTGTAGTGTCTGGTTAGGCAGCTTCCTAGTGTGACAAGATGACATAACAAGAAACATGAAATACAAACTGGTTTTCGCAAACTAGTTTAATTTTCTTTTAAAAGTTTCTTGAGCTATGGAAACTTTGAAGAAGCAGGATAAAGTCAGACTGTTTTTGCTGTCTATCTTCTGATTAATTGGACAGAAAAATTAGGAAATTAAATAAAACTTGTCTAAAGCTTAGGAGTTCTAGCTCAACAGAAGCTAAGGGAAAGAAGTACTAATTAGCACTTCCATAGAAATTTTTAAGAGTGTGAGAAATGGGTGTCTATATAATAAATGATTTTCTGATGCTTAGGAGAAAATAACAATGCAAAAAAAGAAAAAACTCTGTATTTCATATACATCTATGTATATATATAATATATATATATTTACACGGAGTATCACTGGTTGGAACATATTAATATTATTTTTGTTTCATGTTCTAGGGTCTATAAAGGAAATTGTTTTTCTTGGATTATTCTGGCAAATGCATAGCAATCCATAATGCAATGCATGAAATAGCTTTCTACCATGAAACCAAAGACGTGCCATATGTCTCCTAATGCTGCATTCTCATTAATCTATTTTAACTTTCACTTTTTTCTTCTCTACCCCATTTTTTTCAGATGGGTTTGAGTGAAGCACTCCTTTTTATTTTGTTTGTTTGTTTTTTAAAGTCTGTTTTTTGCTCTTACCTTAAAATGGCCTATGTGAAAATCCTTCAAATTAATTTTTAGGGTTAGCCGTTGCAATATGTGGTGATACTGGGGAGCGAATATATTCCTCAGTAGCAAATTTTCTCAGTATTCAAAATCCAGTTGTGCACATGCTGTGACCCACCCAGAAAACATCATACTCAGGACCTGTGAACTTAATGCTCTTTTATCTCCTTTGTTGTCAAATAATAGAAATGCCCTATGCATTATAAGTCTTTAGGCACAGAATGATTCTGCAGCTCTAGAAAATATAAGCCATTTTTCTTCTGTCACTAACTACTCACCTGGGTATTATCTGACTATTATGACGACCTAGGAGATTCCAAGTCTTAAAAATGTCTCTTGCCACACTGGCTACATATCTGACAAAAGACTCACAGCAGTCAAATTTTCTTAGGAAATAAACCAACCAAACATACTAAAAGTTCTAAACCTGTGTCTCATTTTACAGATAAAGCTGTTGAAAGAACAGTACAAGCCTTGTAAAACAGATCAGTGTGCATGTGTGTTTTAAGACCAAGCTTACAGCTCAACATCATTCAGAAACGTATGAGGTCTGTTAATACTGATATGTGTCACATTCACAAAGGTGAATCTTCCAGGACTAAAAATGAGACACACTTAACTGGAATAAAGAGAATCTCCCTGACTTCAACTTACTGTTAACTTTCTAAGAAGGAAGGAGGATGTGGCAGAGAGGCTCGAATGTGTTGTTTTAACTCTACTCAAGCTTTTCTGCAACTTCAGAAGTATTACACTGCATTCAGCACAGAAGGCTTTATAATTGCTTCAAAACCTGGCTAGGTTCTAGTGTTGGTCGACTTAAAGCTATTGATTAATTGTGTTCTAGAGTGGATTGTTCTTATGTGGGTTTTTTTTCTTTTTTCTCCTCTTTCTTTCCTTTTCCACATAAGAATACTTTCCAATGAAATGTTGAAAGTTCAAGCCCAAATAAGACAGAAATTAGTGCTTCCACTCTACGCACCCTGCTTTAAATACAAAAAAATTAGTGTTAAGAATTAAAAGATTTGCAGACCTTAAAAAACGGGCTGCTGAACAGGCATTAGCAGGGATTTTCAGGGGTGTATTGCTGGAATCTTTCCACTCGATGGCACTCTTTGTTCTGCTGTTCGCCCGGGGCTCAGCGCTGCCGTCCGCTCCGCTCCTGAAACTCCTCCAAGGCAGCAACAGCGCTCGAGTCACTCTGAAGAGATGTGCAGAATGCAAGAACCGTGGGGACAGGAGATGAGCTTGGGAGGGTAGGAAAGGGTTTCCTTTTCCCTCTTTCCCACTCCCCCATGTGAAAGGTCAGGAGTTGTTTCTGATTCATCCTGTGGTATGGAACTGTTCTGCTCCCGCTCCGAAATAAAGCAAAAGTATAGGTCTCCCTTCTTGAGAGTCAAAATTTTTCTTTTGTTTTTGCTTATGACTGATTGACTGCTGCCAGCCAGAGGTGAGACTTGTGCAGGTTCTGCTGTCTCTTAAGTTTTACAGACTAGTTTAAGTGGCTTTCCATCAGAGCACTGCTAGAGAAAATGCTTAAGTGTTAAAACAAACATGAAGACAGATCTCAAGCATTTCTACTTCTGAAGGAATTTGAGCATCTATTTGTTAAATAACAGTCTCTGTAAACAAATATGCACTTAAATTTTAGCCTACTTCATTAACCCAGTCTCTTCTAGAGAGGAGAGTGTGCAGGGAAACAGGAGAGGGGGCAGGAAGGGGGAGAATGGGGCACAATGGCACAGGGTGGGACTAACAGCTCCCAGGCAATATTATTTTTTTTATTTTTATTTCTATTTTATTTTCATTTTATTTTATTTTAACCTTTCACACTGCAAACTTACATCCAGTAATTCAATATAAGCCTTGAGCTTTTATTAAGGAATCATAACCTAGAGCTTCATAACTATTTTCTTTAGAACTGATACCAATCTTTTTTTCTGGTTACTTCTGGTTTTTTATGAATTACTGTAACCTTGTCAGTCAAAAAATATTGACTCTTTCTGATGTCTTTCATTTTCCCAGGTCTTAATGGAATACAATAATACCGTCAGATCAGAATAATACATGATATAAATTGATGTGACTTTCCAAATTGAATGTGTTTTTTTGCCTATGAAGCTTTTTAAGTTTGTGATCAATTTGTTGTTTTTTAAGTAAATTAGTTTTGTGGTGCTTCTGCAATGAGTCTCAGCTGTAAGTTCCATGAATACTAATATGCAGGGCCATCTTGGAAGTATTTGTTTCCTCCTAATGCAGTGAAGTTATGTGTTAGTAACTACTGAAAGTGATGCTGAAACACAAGTCTTTAGAAATAAATCTTTTTATTGATCTTTTGGACTATATATATTTATATATCTAATTTACCAGCTGCATTGTCCTAAGCATTTATTTATGTGTGAAATTTCCTAAGAGTAAGGTTTGTAGTAACACATGTAGACATCTCTTATTCGTAAAAATATGCCTACATGACTGGTAGATATTATAAAAATTATAAAAATTATAAATTTAAATAGTCACTGTCATAAATAACTCTGTTCTTTATGACAGCTTGGATATGGTCATGCGATCTTCCAGAAGTGCTCTAACACAGACTGCCAAGTGACTACCAGGACTGTGATACTACTGAGTCATGGTAATTCCCTCTGCATGCTCCTAAGACCACCCAGCCTGCAAAATGTGACACATTAGCTCAGTGTCCTGCTGCTGTGCTTGACAGTGGGAGGTGGCAAAGAGCGTGTGTGTAGCAGTTACTGGAGCTTAGAAGGGTATCTCATCACTACCCCTGTTTGTGCAACTGGAACTGAAAGGCATTCAGTTGTGCACTCAGGTTTGAATCACAGAGAATTCTGTTTCATTCAATGGTTAAATCCAAGCCTTAGACTCATGATAATTACACAAACTGGTTTATTTGGGCCAACAAAAGATTATGAAGTCTGAAGTTTAACTTGAGGACAAGAGGGCAAGAAGAGCGATCATTTCTCATCTTGTCAGCATGCTAAGATGACAGTGATGACAGATGATTTCCAGACATCTTCTGGTACAGCTTCACAAGAATACCTTTTCAATACTATCTCTTTTTAACTACAGCTGAGGGAATATTTGTTCAAACATCACTTAAAATTCTGCTGAACCTTGAATGACAGAACTGTTCTGGAAAAACTTTGGTGCAGCACCATCTGTGCCTTGCCAGAGAAGCACAGTTCTAGAATTCTTTATGGAAGAAACAATATCTGCATTTGGTAGATCATTTAACGGCAGTCATCTTTAACTTTTTAGAACCAATCTCAGAAGGATTTTAGAATTTAGGATTTTAATAGTCAGACAATACTGGGAGAAACAGTGATGAACACTGTTGCTCTCAGATTACTAAAATCAAGAAACTAATCTCAGCATTGAGAGGAAAGGAAGTTTCGTATAGGCGTGAAAGAACTAATTTCACTTTGGACATTTAATTTCTGTTTAAGCTGCTTTCTTTATTTTCTTGATCTAGAGTTCTTGATTTATAGTTTACTGGTTAGACAAAAACAATTCTCATGATAGTTGTTTTAAGTGTAGTAAGGCTTTTTGTTGCTGTTTATATTTTCTAATCCAGTGCCTAACATGAATGGGAATATCTCAGGCTGTCACTGTGTAATAGATGGTGTATAATAGGCATGTGCATGCACTTAAAGGGAGTAAGCCTGCAAAAATTTGGGAGATGATAAATAGCCATTTAACTACAAAAGATGAGAAAAAAATACTCCAGTTTAGTAATAAATTTTATTTCCAGATTGCCCTACTGAAAGTCTAGGGAAAAAAAGCAATAAAAACTTTGTTTCCATCTTGCCTACCTAAGTAACTACATAATGATCAAAACCCTAGAACAGAAATTCAGCTTCAATTTAAAATTAATATAACTTGAATCACGAAGTTGTGTTGCCATAACAGCAAACTTTCTTTTACATGGAGAGGCTAATCTTTACCTGCTGATCCAGCAGAGATATTTGTCACCTCCATATTATGAGATGGTACAATACATGATTGGAGTCTTGTATCATGACATTAGGGCTAACCAAAATGTAAGTTAGAACTGGTAAGTTATGAGCTACACTGAATGTTACATAATGTCATCCTTTCAAAAAGAAAAAATGTGTTCAGATTAACCGCAAAATTATGGATCCAAGCAGTAAACAAACATGATTCTGTTACACTCTTTGGCAGCTGAGACAAAGCGATATCGTCAGCTCTGCCTTGCATGCCCCAAGTCACATGTTGTTTGTGACTCATTTCATTTCTACAACTGCCTCTATTGTTCTGCAGAGTACAACAGTATGAAGGGATGTCAATTGAAAAGCAAGAAACAGCTATTGCACTGTTAGACGGAAAAAAAAAAAAGTAATTCCTGCTTCTGTTCTTAATCATCTCTCTCTAAAGACTATGAAACTGTTCTTGGTAAGAGATACTTCTCTTGAAGAGATACTTTCTCATGAAGATGGTAAATAAACACTATATTTTTTCTATTTTGACTATTCCTATTTTAACTTGTTTTTAGCTAGTGATTACTGCAGGTAAAGCAGTTCATAAGGGAAGGGAGGTGAACTGTGATTACATCTGAATGACTAGCAGCTGTCTTCCCTTGAAAGCACTGCTAATGTGGTGAAATAATTGACTATATGAAAGAGGAGTTTCTTGCCTAGTAGTTGTGGTAGGAAGAATCACATTACTGCTTTGCTTGCTACTAGGTGTTCTACAGTTTTGGCCAAAACCAAGAAGCTTACAGAGGTGAGACAGAAGCTGAAGAGAATTTGGTTCAGAATTTATGAAAGATATATTTTTCTAAAGAATTTTCCAGAGCAGCACCAATTGCTTCCTTACTTGCTATTTATCAATTGCAGAAATGCTGATTTTGGTTAAATGTAAATGGTGGTAGCAGACTGTCAAATGTGGTTAGGTTGCTCTTCAAACAACAAATCTGCCTACTCAATATCTAAAGGACAGCAGTTTCACCATTGTCAATGTTAGCATATGAGAGGTACTTTGCTGTCATACCTTTTGCAATGGTTATTTTCTTGCGATAGCTGTAGGTAAATGCTCTAAAAAGGGAAGTTGTAAAAATGATCACTGAGTTATTAAAAGTAATACTACTCATAAAAGACTTACAGCAGCCAGGATCTGTTTCTGGGAGCTGGAGTGTCAGGCACTGTCTAATACTTGCTCCAGTTATTGTTATCTGTCAGGTGTCAGTAGGTGTCTTAGAAATGGTGTCAGTGTCCTGACACAACAAGCAGCGATTGCAGAGTTCTGGGTGTCATTTTTGCTTTACATTACACACAGGACTGGAGGATTTAAGCTGTTCTATGGAAATAGAGATAAGGAGCCACAGTAGCTCTCGGCATAAGCCTAAAGTCATCTTGGTTTAGTTCTTAAACCATGTTGTAACATTTTAAGAGGGCATTTCAATACTCAGCATATCTGCAGCCTGTCCCAATAGGCTTGATGCTTTTTGTAAGTGCTTATATCACTGATTTTTTCATCCAATTTTCTTAAGTCGTTTTCCAATTAGACAATTTAGATTAACAAATTAACAATTTAGATTAAAATTGTTAATATTCTTACTGCCATCTCATAGCTTACTGGTAGATATGTATTAACAGTTGGAAAAAATTGCTATCTGACTGGAATTTAACTGTTGTGAGTAAAACAACTGTTTCTTATATCTTGCATGGTTGGCACTTGAGAGGGCAGATGATTGAATGAAAGACATGCTAATGTAAATATGAAGTATAAAAAATATTTTGTGTTGGCATATTATATTTTACTAAGACCTGAAGATCTGGGACCTATTAAATTGCACTTCCATATGCATGTTTGGCATATCCAGTATAACTTTTAATTTATATCCTTGAATTGCTAATGAAAGTGATGTACAATAGATATTTGGCAGGATGTGTGTAATAAGGTTTAAAACTAATAACAAGCAAATATCAACAGCTGAATCTTCTCAAAATTATTGCTGAACAGGCTTTTTTGCATTTCTCTTCTGAAGAAGCTCATTTCCTCCTCCAGGGTTTCATTTTTGCCAGAGCTGTAAGAACTTAGAATAGCTATCTTAAAATCTATTTGCCTTAAATCTTGCTGGCAAGGAAGCTGAACTCTAAGACTAACATCATTAATTAACATTCTTCTAAACTGTGTTGACTTTTTAAAAGATTTGGAAATATAGGGTCTTTTGGGATAGGTTGCCACCTTTTTTTGAGGTTTTAAATCTCAAATTAAATGTCATAAGTTCTATGATTTCTGTGGGATGACAGAGGTTATAACCTGATTAGACTGCAAGATCTTGAACAAGAGCAGATAGAACACAGTGTTCGGATAAAACATGTAATCAAAGTGGGGTTTTTGTATTTGAAAACTGTGTAGTAACTTCATATTTCTCCTCTACTTCAGAATCCTGTCATGTGAATCTAACTGTGTATGATGATATGTTTCCACTTTGTTTCTGACACTTGAAAACAGTTGTGGAAACATTACTGCAAATTTAGGCAGGAGGTGGACATAAAAATACTATCTGGTAAGAACAACTCCCTTGGGAATGTGAAGTGCTGTACAGAGTTATGTGAAAATAAATTTGGAATTAAAAGCAGAGAAAATAACAATATGGCCAAATGGATAAAGTCCAGATGTTCATTTGCAACACAACCCTCTAAGTTATAATTGGAATATGACGGACAAATACATGATGAATAAAACTTATAACAGTTCTTGTCACTAAATAAGAAATATTTCCTTTCTAAGCATCTGCTTAGGTTCTTCATCTTTCTTGTTTCATCTATTTTCTTGTTGTTACAAGCTTAGAAGTTGCAAGATGTCATGTTACCTTGGAGTCCATCATAGAGCACCTGAAGCTTTAGCTTTTAAAAGAGGAATAGATAATAATTCTTCTGTGGACTCTTGTGAGTCACTGAATTCTGAGTTCAATAAATAATAAAGGGGTGAGAGAGGGGAAGGGGGAGATGGAGGAAGTGCCAGACTTGCTACTTCTAGCCCGCTGACTGGTTTCTTAGATTATGAAAGCAGTCTAAACTTTCTTTTGGTTTCCTTTCTCTGGATTTCTTTTTCTTTCACTAAGGACAACTTACTAAAAAACAGTTTGGCAAAAAACATGAAGGAAGCTTTTGAAAATACAAGGCAAATTATGGATATAGCCAGCTTCATGTAGGGTGTATGTACCTAGGTGCAATGTTCAGTAGTACAGAACTCTAGGTGCCACTTTGTAGCGCCACCTAAATAAAAACAGATAATGTTTGATAATAAATCAAGAGGTAAATCTGATGCTTTTTTTTAAAATCTTCTACAGTTCTATTATTAACCTGATGGTGGTGGAGGAGGGCACTGTGTGGAACATATCCGCTTCATTGAAGCCTTAAGCATCATAAGTGGTATGCTTATGAAGCAGTTCTGAAGTATGGTCTTGGAATCTTAGGAAAAGTTAAGGTGGAAGTGACTTCTGGAGCAATCAGCTAAAGCTTCTTTTTAAAGAAAGACCAATTTTAAAGGTAGATCAGGTTTTTTCACTTATCTTGCAAATAACAAGTCTGGAAAATCCAAATAGCTCTGGACCCGTACTTTGGTTCTTAACTACTTTTATTATTTAGGTGATTTTCTTTATATTCAGTATAATTGCTCTTGTTACTCACTACTTTGACCTCTTGCTCTACTTGTCTGAGCAGTGTTCAATTTCCTCTAAATCTCTCCTCACAGAGTGAAACCAGTTTCTCGTTAACCCCCTGTTTTCCAGCCTCAACAAGCCCTGTTCCCTCAGCCACCCCTCACCAGTGCCAGGTGGAGGGTTTAGAGCCATTCCCTTAGACCACTGACGGGTCTCTCATTGCAGCCCAGTGAGCACAGCCATCATACTGCTGAACCCAGCTCACACTGTGGTGTCTGGGATTTATTTTTGACTGCTTGTTTACATGTCACCTCTTAAAGAAAGTCCATTCTGTGCATTCAAAAAAAAAAAAAGAAAAAAAAAAGAAAAAAAAGCCAAATCATTTAAACCCCCCAAACAAACCTAAAAGAACCCCCAACAAAACACACCATCAAATGTTACACATTTTTCAGTCTTTGTATTGTCTGCATGTTGTGCAAATTTTTTATATTTTTTTTCTTACCGCTACTTGGAATACTGTTAGAGTATACCTGAAAATTATTTTTTCACTATTAAAAATTAGTTTTAATACATTAATTACATAGACCATAAAGTCTTAAAATTGTTTAGTCTTAATTCAGTTAGTTCCCTCAGCCCCTAGAATGACTGTGAAATGAATGTGTTTAAGATTCTACATATTATAATAATGCACTTGATTGGAAACTTATCACAATAAGTGGGAGAGAGGGCAACTTAAAGCAAGTAAACTAGGTCATAACAGTTTGAAAATATCTGAAAAGCTTTATACAATGGTGATAAAACCTAGCCTTCTAAACAAGGCAAAAAAGAGCATCAGGATGTGAACAAAAGAAAGAAGATAATCCAAAATAAGGAAGAGAGGAGAAAATAAGAGAAAAGAGGAAGAACAGTCTCTGTATATTGGTCTTAGTTCTGGTTTTGACTACATTAATTTTCAGGAGAGCAAAAAAATTCCCCTTCTCAAAGGTCACTAACAAAGATGTGAGATGGAAGTCATGGGAAAGAGGAAACTCAGGGAATGTTTCAATATTTTGATATCAGTCTATGAATATCAAAGTGAAAGTATTTATAATCTGTTAAGTTATTCATGAGAAATGCAGAAGCTTCTGCAGTATCAAGTTATAAATATTTTCCAGTGTTTTGAAGTAAGATAGCAAAAACTGTAGTCCATTCTTACTTCTGCCACATGGCTATGGGTTTAGATTTATTCCATGAGATCATTATTAAATTTACTTGTGTCTCATGGTTGTTTTGTTTGTTAGAGTTGTTTGTTTGGTTGGGTTTTTTTTTGGAGGTTCTTTGGTGGCTGCAGGTGGATGAGTATTGCTCATGGGTTTTGATGGGGGTTTTTGGTTTCTTTAAGAGCAAATACCCTGAAACAGAGCATGATAGTTGAAAACTTGGACCTGTTCAAATCAGGAGACAGAGCCCTCAATATCACAAGGTCATGATTTTATCCAATAATTAGAGTTCTTACTTTAACTGTCTATAGGTATATGAAAACTGGAGCTTGATTTCAGGAAGATGGCCTCTCTTGAGTTTAATCTCAATTTGTCCATCTTTCCATAAAATTTCAGAACTCTCTTCCTCCTCCTGTCTGAGCTTTCACCTCAGCAGATGATTTGGACTACAGTGTGAAATCTGCAGCATGATATGTGGTTGAAAGCTTTGTCACTCTACACAGCTGCCTAGTGATGGTCAACAATCAGTGTTGTGGTTGAAGGCACTGCTTGAATTTGAGCTTTTTGTCCAGCAGAGTCTTAAAGCTTCGAGGATGGAGACTGCAGTGTCCTTGTGTAATTTGCTCCAGTGTTTCCTGAAGGAACAAGGTATTTTTGCATTTCACCTTGAACCTCCTAGACATCAATTTTTGACTGCAGCAGATCATTCTTACTACTCTCAATTCCTCTTGCCTGTGAAAAATTCTAAATGCTTATGCTGGTCAACACTGATGAGGAAAAAACAAGAAGCTTAGATTCTGATACCTGTACAAACTAGATTTTTGTGAACTGTAGCCTCCACTACTAAATGTTTTAATATCCAGACACATAAACATTCTGATGTTTTTTCTTTCTAATAATATTCTACATCATGTAAAACAATTAAATAATAATTTAATATTAGAAATGTTTCTTCTTATCTGAGCCTGGCAGTTTTCTGTTGAGTTGGAGTTCATGTCCTAATGAATAAATAACTTGAAAACAAACAAACAAAAAAAAAAGTAAATTTTAGTTTAAGAATTTCCCTATGTTTTTTCCTTTCTTGCCTTATTTGTCAGCACGTGCTCTACAGAATAGGGTAGTGAGGATGCTTTCCTGGATGTCACTTTAGCAGCATTTTGAGAATGGTGATTGTCCTCCACAGTGCCATAAGAATTGATGCAGTTCTTATCTAGAAATGTTAAGTTATATAATCAAAGGAAACATATCTAGTGAAACACATCTGGTTTAATTAGATGTGACCTTTGTGCAAATAGTATAGATAACCAGACAAACTGAGTGTTCTGAATAAGCAAGTAAAGACTTTCACTCTTCAGTATTCTTTCTAATTCATTATTGTCCTGTGGCAATTTGGATATAACAGTGTTTTCCTTATTTCTCTACCAGTCTGAAACCCAATAACCATCCTCTGGCTTGGTAAGAAAGGAATATTTACAAGACAAATTATTCTTAAAAGAACAAATGCTATCCTATTCATTTTAATAACTGTTAAACAATATTATACCTTTTAATTAAATGTAAGGAGAGGTGGTTTTAATGTCCTATCATGACAGAGGAAGCTAAACTCTTGTAGAAAAGAATCTCATCCGCTAGGATGCTAGCACAATGCCCTGGGTGCTGGTAAGAACTGATGCTGCCATTGAAATATTAGATATGATCCAAAGAGAGGAAGCGCTGCCCACGCATAGAGGTCAGGAGAGGTTAGATGTAACTATTCAGTCAATGAAAAAACAGGGGATCCTCACAAAAAGTGTATGAAAATTACTTCATCCACAAGCTGTAAACAAACTTATCCTAGCAACAGGAATGCATTAAGAATTGTATTGACATAAACACCATAATACTTGGGCTTAAGAGCTGTGTTCTTAGTAAAAGTTTGGAAAGCAGTTTGTGCAATGTGGTTAGCAGTACATTAGTGCAGTGGTGCACTTGCAGGAGAACTGTAGAAGACAAAACATGCCTTCATTGAACTTGTTAAGAAATTTATGGTGGCATTAACTAAACATTACAGACCAAGTTAGTCATGAAGTCAACTGAAAAATGCAGAAAGTTTTTGCTAGTCTTCTCTGCAGCACCTTATGAGACTTTTCCTTATTGCAGTCTTATTTCATATACAGCAGCAGAGAAGTATGTTTAAATAAAATAATTCAAAAGACTGCAACCCCTTAATGGAGCAAATAAGCATTGAGGCATTTATTAAATCTTTCTCAGTGCAATATTGTTTGATGTATTCCAGTCTATTTGTAGCATTTTGGTCCATCTTCTGTTTTTTCCTTTGTCTTCTTCACTACAGTTACATGACTTTTTAAAATTATTGTTTCTATGGGAAGTACGTTTATGGCAAATATGTTGGCCTAGTCTCCCTAAATGTTATTACTAAGGCTGTATTGACAAATCTCTGCAACAAAAATATTTTTTCAAGGTATTTATGTTATGGTTCAGGATGACATTTTTAATAGAATGTCTCAAAAACACTTTTAGGTACACTTCTGCAATCTGTAAAGAGTTAGAAAACTCCGAAGTTAGAAACACCAGGTGACTCTACAGAGGGCTGCCCCAGGTTCTCTTTTGACAGCCTTTGTTGCAAGGACATGTGAAGTATGCTCCTGATAAATAATAGCAGTGGTACTTTTTACCCCAGGGAGGCAACAAGAACTCTGCTGCTGTCCAAAGGATCAGAACTGCCTACACACAGAGGCCTTTATTTCACCAGACAGTGATAGACACTGAAAGTGGTAGACACTACACATTATCAGCATCTTACTGAAATACAGAATCCATGTGAGCTCAATGCCAGTTGTCCACATGACCTGTACTTTAGCAAGGAAAAGTAAAGAAAATTGTCTAAGATTTTTTATACTTGAGATTCAGATTGAGCTTCTCTGACTGAAGGAGGTAAAGGACAGAAAGCACTTATGTAAGAACTTATGTCTTATTACTTATGTAAGCACTTATGTCTTATTTGTGTTACATGCCAGTGTTCTGCTCCAATCTGTCAATTACAGATTGCAGATGAAATGCAGTTTCCAGTACCTAAAGTGCTTTGTATCTTTCCCCAAAAAATTAATTATTTTAATGATGTGCAGGTATTGCTAAATACTAGTCACATTTCTACACACAATATCAGTAAGTCAAATCACTGCTTGCAGAAAGATGGCATTTTATGGAATTGAATTTCCTTTATCAAAGGTCACTTTCTAATGGGAAAAAAATGTAGGTTAAGTGATTAAAGAACAACTGTAGAGAAGAATTTTATCCAGTACTGACTGTAACTATCAAATAGAAGTGTAACTGCAAGTCTGGGGCTCTAACAGTAACAAAAGGGGCTGCATGTAATTTATTTACTTAAAAGACAATATCTTGGCTGTCTAGAGACATTTTTCCACGGAGCAATCTGTAAAGTAAGTGAAAACGAGTAATTTAATACAAGCAATGCACAGGCCAGAAGTTAAAACAGCCTTTCAACTGCATATTAGATCAATAAAAGAAGATTTCAGGTAAAATCAGCCTGTTAGGTCAGAAAAATTAAGTTCTAAGATTTACCAGGGTGAAATTACTTCATATAAGGAGCTGAATCACAGCATTTGGAGAAGTCTAGTACATGTGACACATAGGTTTTGTTTTGTCCGTATGAATTGCAGCCTTACATGCTCCCAATTTTTGCATTAAATTGAAAAAGAAAACTTTATTTTAGATAAATTGCTATATACTTTTAGGGTTTTTTGGGGTGAAGGTAAAAGCTTTTCAATTAATGCATCAAGCATATATTTAAAATTTAACTGAAGTGATAATTTAGTGTTATATTACTTTTAAGTGTCTTTTTAGCAGGATGGCATTTATACTTCCATTGACACAAATAATTCTTATCAAAATAATAATTTTTAATATTTTTACAAATTAAAAAAGTATAATTGTGCTTGGATAAAACTATTTCTGACAGCAACATGCCTCATTTCTGACAACAACATGCCTCATTCCTGACTCCTGAATATTCAGAACTTGTACAGAAAAACTTGTGTAGACATGTTCAGAACACCTCACTCAACCAATGTAAAATTAACTCTTCCCAGATTATTTATAATACTTTTTTTAACTTGTTCATAGACACTTCCAGGCAAATAAGAAGGCTGAGGAGTCTCCCTGTCTACTGGCAGATCCAAGGAATAGGCATTGGAAAGTCTTTTTTCTTACAATTTAAACTTCCTTGTTATGCTGTCTTCTATAAAGATGAGAAACATCTCTGTTCTTGCTTTTGACATAGTTAAATATTATCATTCTTTTCCCTCGCTGTTCTTCCTTCACCTTCTGCCCTTTGAATTGAGCAATTGTAAATTCTTTTCATTTCTCTGGAAATGAAATCCTCAGAATTCTACTTTAGATAAGGTTGTTATCTGCTATTCAGGTAACGCTCACATTTGAACATTCTAGGATGATGTTTATTCTTTTGGTTTGTCTTTTGAGTAACTCAGATTCTTGAGTGTGGCATCCCTGTTGGGACAGTTTCAAAAAAAGGTGTGGCAAGCACACAGACCACTTCATGACTTGCAGGTAGGGGCAGTTGCATAGAGTTGAGAAATGGAGGTTGCTTTTGAAGGGAAGGGAGTTGAATTTGTCTTTCACATCCTGAATGAATGCTGGAATTTATACAGAGGAAAGCACGGACTGTTCGTACCTCTTGTGAGTTACCTAACGAGAAAGCTGTTAAAGTGATAGACAAATGGAATCACTGGAAGGGTTGGCCAACCTGATGGACTTTTATGATGAAACAACTACCTGGAAGGATGAGTGGAGAGCAGTGGGTATTGTCTATCTGGACACTGTCTCTCACAACATCCTCATGGGAAACTCAGGAAGTGTGGGCTGGATGAGAGGATGATGAAGTGGATTGATAACTGACTGAATAGCAGATCCCAGAGAGTTGTTATCAGTGACACAGGATCTAGTGACATGAGAAGTCACAAGTAGTGTCCCCAAACGTTCAGTACTGGGCTTAGTATTGTTAAACTTGTCCATCAGTGACTTGTTGCGAAGGTACTCTACTCCTTCATCCGGTTTTGCTGATGCATCAAAACTGGGAGGAGTGGCCAATACCCCAGGGTGCTATGCCTACCCTTCAGAGAGACCTTGATGGGCTGGAGAGATGGACAGAGAGGAACCTTCTGAAATTCAATGAAGAATAATGCAGGGTTCTGTATCTGGGGTGTAACCCCAGACATCAGCATAGTCTGGGACTGACCTGCTGGAAAGCAGCTCTGCAGACTTGGAAGTCCATGAGTCAGCTTTGTTTTGCATTTTATCTGTAAATGAGATAATGGAAGCGCTGGATGATTTAATAAAGGCTGATAAGCTCACTTAGTCCATTAATTGGGTCATATGATCATTAATCTTACAGATCCACTGAGGTGGATGGCTGAATACTGGGACCCTTCACCCTTTGTCATGTTCACTGCCATAACCTTGCCAGATATCTCTCTCTTTCATCCAAAGTATCAATTTGTGCTTATATTTGTTTGCTATTGCAACTGACCACACACGTTCTCCAAGGTTTTTTCCTCATACATACTAAGAATAATCACTATAAACATCACTGTTCTTAGCTGGAGAGCTCACAGGAAGCTATTTTTTATTTTATTGGGTTAACATATTACAAAGCTTCTTCACTATGTCTGAGCTGCCACTCTAAATGGGAAATTAATGATAGCCAGTCGGGTGGGTGTGTATCTGATTTTTATGCATCTAGTGATTTAGGATTATGACACTCTTGATTTATTTTTTTTAAGTAAGGATTGATATGCTTGACTTGGAGTTTATCTTTCTCATATTAAATAGTTAGAATCATTAGTAAACTCAGACAGGTCATTTTGCCACACCCCTATAGACTAAATAAATAATTTATTCATAATGACCTTTTATGACTCTCCTTTTTGCATCTATAAAGTGTATACACACGCACACACACACACATATATATATGTATATATATACACACACACTTTCCTTGTAAAGCATACTGCAGTTTTTGTCCTGTCAAAGCTTTGACAGTCAGGAAATATTTGTATCTCCATCACTCCATGTGTGTACATGTACTTATTCCCTGCATCTTAACCTAATCATCCAAAAGCTTGTGACAGTAAGTGTAGAGTGGTTTCCCTGTCTGCAGCAGCATTCTTTCAAAGGGAAGATTCCCTGGTGAATTCATTATTACACAGAAGTCCCACCCCCATGAAACTGCTGTAGACACATAACAGGATTACTGTTCAAGAGTTTACTAGGATGCAAGTAAAATTGTTCCAGTCAGTCAGCAGCAAGCATCTTTGGCTAAGGTAGGAGAATGTTTTCTTTTACACACCTCATGAAAACATAAGGAAGCATTTCTATTTATTTACTGTACATAAAATTGCTTTACATATTACATTATCAGTTCACTTCATATGAAAAAAAAGTGATTTTTTTTAAACTTGTCTGAATCTGACTATAAAAATAGAGGTTACGGTTGTTGCATTCACAGTCAGTCAAACAGTAGATGTGAAGACTGCTTTACTGTTTGGAGATGAAATATAGTTCAAATATGTTTTAAAATACTAAAGTGAGAGCTTCTGTATTTAATAGATCATTAATGGTTTTGACAGCTAATATTTGGGGTCGTTTTGTTGCTTAACATAATTTCTTTGTTTCTTGTAGTTTCATAGCAGCAAGGAAATGAAAATTTCAGTTTCAAAATATTAGCTGTTGTATATTATAACTTGAAAAAGGATACATATTTTGTCTCTAAACTAGAATTTTGATAATGGAGTTGTCAATACTTACAGAAAGGATTTGATACAAATCTTCTAACTTCATTAGCTAATGAATGTGTCAAATATATTCATGTAATTTTCAGGAAAGAAATTAGCTGGATCTAATAACCTAATGGTATAGAAGTGCTCCCAAAACGTAGAGCTGCCTAATCAATGTGGTGACAAATGAAATGATCTGTGGTCTGCAAGGTTAGGAGTTAATTGAATGAAGAGACAGTATTGACAGTATTTTTTTTTTTTGACAGCTACTCATATATTCATAATGGAAAGCTTGGTTTTATTCTTCCTTAAAGTAATTGCACATTCATCCTTAATTGAAATTCCCGAGTTTTATCTAGCAAATTGGTTTTAGGCAGAGCAAGGGTCTTTGACATTTATACTTTGGAGATTTAAATTGTCAATGTGATATATAGAGCACCTACTTTTAACTATAAGTGGTAAAAAATCATCTTAACCTGCACTGAATATTTTCCTCTACTCTCAGATTCTAAAAGCTTGTGTGAGTGCTGGGAAATACCTAAATTTATGTAATAATTTTTTTTTTTAGATGCTATTTGCTCTCAACATTACTATATGAGGAAATATAACATTTTCATTTTGTTGAAGTAGATTTTCTTTACTTTGCATTGCCATCTAAATACAACATAAGTTATTTCATTGACATCTAGATTGAGACTATTTAATGACATCTAGATCCTTACTAGAGTCCTAGTCTGAATCCTAGTGAGTCTCCTTCCTAAAATTCAGACATTAGAACTCTCAAAACAAGTAATGTTTAAATGATTGTCAGGATCTCAAAAAAAAACAAAACAGAAAAGTCAGCTGTTTTTCCTGCACTTCGTACAACTGCTCCATCTTCGAGGATCCCAGCCACCAGAATTAACTTCTTTTTTCTGATCACAAACTCTGCACACCCATTTGTACTCAGTAGAAACCTGTGTCTGCCAACTGGTTCTGGCAACCTCATGTATTTGAAGAAGTCCATGCTCTTTGCAGGGGGTTGGACTAGATAGATTTTGGATGTCCTTTCCAACCCAAACTATGCTATGTTTTTTGTTCTTTCTTTGCTCATCCAGCAGCAGCTATCCTGAATGCCTCGATTTTAACACCACCTGATACTGGGAAAAGGAGAGAACAAAGATTCAGAAAAAATGCAGTTCAGCTGCAGAAACATAAATTGAGTCATTAACTAATGTTTAAATAAAGACACAGTGAAATATAAAATTAAAACAAGCTGGATAGGAGTGGTTGATGAACTGACCGCATAAGCGATGACACAATTAGTAACAGGTGTGAAGGTATTACCTTGGGATATAAGGAGATAAGGAGATATCTGAAGATATCCAAGATGTAGAAGGAGTGGATATCTCAGAAATAACCATGTACCCCAAAAATTACTGCCACTGAAGAGCCTGGCAGCCCTAGTTTCACCCTTCTGACCTAGGATCTCTGACATAAACATGCTGTGATTCACTGGGTGCAGGGGCACCTGGACACGCGTCAGGCAGGTTATTTTTGTTGCCCGTGGTTCTGGGGAGTCAGTTATGCTAAATCTAGAAAACATTAGTTAATTCAGCATGTATAGAAAGTTTGTTATACTATAGATATGTGATAAATAATTTTCTTCATCACTGGAAGCTGTAAACAGGGAATAAATTGTTGATAAGGAACAAGAAACTGTTTCCTCAATAAAACAGGGTTTTTTTAGGACATCTCTGTGTGACATGAATTTTTAGCATGTTTTGTGAGTTTATGAATTTTAGACAACTTAATTCTACTATTGCAGGGTCCAGCTCTTTTCTCCAGGACGCTTGAGCAGGAGCTTATTATGTTTCAACTATTTGGTTTCAGGGACGTACTGTGCAAAGCACCAATGTGAACAGTGTTCTCCACTGATACTAACCTGATACTAACAAAGCTGTCCTGAGCAAGTAGTTATTTTTTTTTTTCTTGATTTATATAGAGTTTGGACATATTCAACACTAATAGGACTGCTTGCTAGCCTTAGTGGGCTTTAATCTATAATCATGCTTTGGCTATTGCTGAAATAATTTTATTTTTACTGCAGCCTTTGGACCTCTGTTTTTTCCATAAATCTCACTTGTCCTCCAGTGCTCTAACACATATGAACTGAGCAGATCCCTTCCATTCCTTTAGCTTGGGAACAAAAGAGCTTTCAGAATGGTATCTCAGAACTGCACAGTGAAATAAAGTGTGCATCCTTTGAAACTTGACAATGAACAATAATCTGTCCTTTTCTACTCACACTTGAATGTCATCCATATTTAATATGCAAAAAGTTCCTACACTGCTTGCTTTATCTTTTTTGGTTTTGTTTCCCACTGTCCTTCTCTGAAACAAAGTATGAAACATCCAGGTATATGGGTAACCTACTTGGGGTAGGTTTTCAAAGGAACAAAAAGAGAAAGAAAATGGAAGAGGGGAAGAAAGTGTCTAAAACTTGTATCCACAAATAGTTATTACATATAATTCATATTTTTGTAGTTAGAAAAGTACAAAGAAAAGTAACTTGCTCTGACCAAAGTGCAATCTGACTGTATGGTGAGAATATAAATTCTGTATCTTAGAAATTTCAGAGGGGTGCAAAACACAAACATATTGTGTGGGAAGAGAGGGAAGGAGGAATCCTTCATTGCCTGGCAAAGAAAGAACCTGCATTACTACTTTTCTTTACTGTAGAATGAACAGCTATCCTGACCCTACTGCACAAGTCTTACCGTAGGATAAAGTAACTTGGCCAAAAGTCACTTCATGATGAAATCACCTTCTACAATCCCTTTTATTGCATTTTTAGGGCTATGTAATAAAAATTAAAAACCAGAGTACACTATGAAGTGCAGTTTGAGGAGAACAGAGAAGAATTTTTGGGGCGGGGTGTTTGTTTTTTTTTTTTGTTTGGGGTTTTCCTTGGGTTTTTGTTTTTTATGTGTAGGATTTTTTGGGTTCTGGCTTTTTGTTTTTTGTTTAAATCCACAGTCCAGGAAAAACCTGCTCCAGTTATGTTGTTAGAAGGTAAGAGGAAAATTAATAGCAGAAATTTTAACACTCTGTTGCTAATATTATGTTCCTAAGCACCTTCTCCACTTTTTCATTAGAGAAGCAGGTTTGAGCTCTTAAAATTCCTTCTTTCAGGGTTTCTGAATAAGTCCATGCTGACTGCCACAGCATTGCCACAGAGACAAGGCTTGGAGCATGATGAATTTTTTTCTCCACTTGTCTCTCTAGTGAGAGCTGGTGAAAAGGAGGGAAAAATATTTACAGGAATAGAGATTTTACTGATA
>VZTB01017518.1:2433-19174 GCA_013397245.1 Thryothorus ludovicianus | reverse complement strand
TCTTCTTAATAACTCCCCCATATCTGCTCATACCAGCCTGGCCAGCTGATAGGGCTGCTGATTTTCTGGGTCTGATAAATATAGGGGGGAATGACAGGGGGACTTCTCATGCTAATAGTTGGCTTTATAATGTTTATTATGCTTATTGCAAACCACTGGAAAAAAAATCCCTTTGCTGTGCTGAATATTCTGACGTCAGTAAATATTTACAAAATTACAGTATTATCCTTTTCTTTTCACTTTCTTAGGAGTGAATTATGCATAAATTGATACATAGTGCAAAGAAACTTTGGAACATCTCTTTTCTCCACCTTGTTTTTCCCATATTATTTCTCTTTTTCTCTTGATTTACCTTTAGGGAGAAAATAATGCAATTACAAATGCCAGAGACAAAATTACTTGTTAATGTAGGAACTGGTCTGGAAATCTCTAGCTATTCAGTAGCTTATGGCAAGTGGATGTGCACAAGCTGCACTTAGTGTTGTTTGTCTCAGTCTTGGGTGTTTTTTCCCATGACTAGTTGCCTCCTAGGCATTTGAAAGAAGCAGTCTTTGGAGGACAATGGCAGCTCTCACAATGGAAATCACTCTATTACCCCAAAAGGCTAGTAGTCATGTGGGAAAACATGGAAGAGTAGCATAGAGTATAGCTAAAGAATATTTTGGGGAATCATCTTTGGAATAAGAAATTCTCAATTAAAATAGAAGTGAGACGTTCCTGTGGTTGAACACTGCACATGGAGCCATAACAAGGAAGGAGGCAGCAGTAGAAAGAAAACAATTGGCACTTGACCAAATTTCCTCCTTTAGTAACTACTACCTATACAGCAGACACCTCTCTCCCCTCTATTAATCTCTATTCTGACATAACTTCATAGTGATTATTTAGAACTCACCACAATGAAGTAATTATATTTTAAGTAAATTTATTTTGTGATAAAACCATTGGTGCAGTACAAATAGAGAAATGCGAATTAAGCATCTGTATGTGCTACGTGAGGTCTTGTAATTACAAAAAAAAAAAAGTTGTTCTAGGTTTGATATGGAAATATTTCATTTTTCATTGTGTATGGATTTATATCACCAAAATATCAAATGAATGGGCAAGTTTACAAGATATAAATCTTGTTTTCTTAACAAAAATCTGTAAGGTAATGAGGTACCTACATTTTACATATAGTTGTATATTATAGAGATACATAAATCAGGTGTCAAATTATAGAAAAAAAATGTGTGGTGTTTAAAGCATACATAAAGATACATCTTTAGATTTCTACTTTATTTTTACAACATAAACATGAGCATAGAAAAGTATGAAGCTATATATTCAGATATGGATGCATATATAATGGATATCTAGATATATGCTTAATTATAAGTATATATACATAAATCTCCACTAAAAGTTCTGGAATTAACTTCTGTTATATATAAATGACAATTCTGATGTGTATTTACACAAAGGTGAGACTCATTCTTGAATCTTTTGAAATGCAAAAATGTCTTTGAAATGTAATACTGTTCATGAGAAAGGTGTACTTTTGAAAAGATGGCTACAAAGTGAATAACAAGCTATATTGATATATAAGGAGCAATGAGGTAGCTATATAATAATACTTTTAATGTATTTGTAGTTTTGTCATTATTTTCTTTCTTGACTTCCCTGTAGTAAAGTCCTGTCAAAAGGTTTCTAACTGGTTTTACCATCAATTTTACAAGTCATCTGGGTAATTCATCTACAGTGTTAATTCTATTTAGATTCCATTAATGCTACTGAAAGTCATCCAGATTTGTTTGACCTTATATTCACTTAATTGAAAATGTTATTGACACAGCAAATATCACACAAGTGTAATTATGTATATCTTTCTTGAAACTGATATAATGTAGAATAATATTTTTTCATCCAGCTCTCTAACACTCAGAGATTGTGCCTTGGCTTTATATCAGTAAAGTACCAAGGGTATCCTATCTGATCAGAAGGAACAAAAGTAATTTTCTGGAGATTTTCAGAGACCATTTGGCATCTAATAGATTAATAGAAGCTCAGGTATAGGCTAGATAGGAATCCAGAATTTCTTTATCCAGAGATTTCCCATAAATTAACATACTTGCAAGCAGATCTTCTTTGTTCATAAATAGCCTGAACCTCATTTGTGCCTGAACCTCATTTTCCTATTTTAATTTGAGCTTTTAAAAGGGAAGCCTTCACAAATACAAGTAATACAAACACAATATACACACGCTCCATTCTGTAATAGATGTTCACAAGATAACAGCCTTGTTATAGAGAACATAGCTGCATATAAGATTAAGATTTTGTTGTTTGCTGCTGTAATTTTCTGAATTTCATGTTATATTTCGTACACTTGCCAGTCATGTTGAGTTTTATCAAGCACACAGCTAATGGATTCAGTTTGGTAGATCTATAGCACAGTATGGGCTTACTCCTGGAAGTTCCTTACATTGACATGTCATTTTTCAAGTTTTCCCTCCAAGTTTTTCTGCTGGTTCCCCTCAGTTCTGGACTTTGATCAAGTTGAGCAGGTGAACCTTTGGAGAGGTTGCTGTCAAAAGTGATGAAGGCATTTCCCAGCTTTACCTGGAAATGCTCTGGATAGGATGTCAGCTCTTGCTGTTTCTATTTTCTCCCCCATCTTTCACTTGTGGGATTTGCTCACTCTATCCAAGCTGCCAGGCACAGCTCAGAGACACACAAACTGTGATAGGTAATTGTAAACTGGGCTACTGACCAGCACTGACCTATGCCTCTGAAGTTCATTGGGCTGAGGAAGGTGTATGGCTATCAATTTTTAAAAAATAAAGTCATTAAACCAAAAAAATCCAAAAATCAAAGGTTGACTCCAGACTTTGTGAGTAAAAGGACAACTATATTATTTTAAACTAGGTCATCTAGACCATGTGCAAACATTGATCAAGATACTGAACTGCTAAATATTTATTTTCTTAAATCTTATCCTAACTATCTCAGTCTTTGTCAAGGGTGGGAGAAGAGCAAGAAGAATTATTTTGATTCTTGAAATAAATGAGGAAGAAAATAGTACACCTTTAAGATACTATATGCATCTCTCTTTTTGTTTGTTTGGTTGGTTGGTTTTTTCCTTGATGTCAAGACACAGATCTGTTACTTTGACACAAAAGAGAAACATTTTCTTCCTTTCTTATCCAAGAGTTGTCAAATAAATCTCTGTCAGGTGAATCTAATGTTTGCAGAAAAGCAGTTCCTGTAAGAAGCATCCAATTAGCCTACTTATGTCACTTAGTACTCTGTGCTTTAGTGTTTTCTGACTAAAGATTAGTTTCTGTGCTCTAATTCCTGCCATTAATATTCATCCACCATAATCTTGCCTTGCTATGCATTATTTATCAAGTTTTAAAAGTGTTATAGCAAGTTGAACTAGGTAACAGGCAAAAACTGTTGTCCAAAAGTGTTTTTAACCTGAACAGTTCACACACTGAAGAAGACATGAAAAATGTTATTTAAAATGTGATAAATTTACAGATACTGGGGACATGTTCCTTGTTTGTGGTTACACCTCAGATCCTGTGTGCAGTTTAGGCCCCTCACTTCAAGAAATACCTTGAGGTGCTGGAACATGTCCAGAGAAGCTGAAGGGTCTGGAACAGAAATCCTGTAAGGAGAGACTGATGAAGTCATTTACACTGGAGAAAAGGAGGCTCAGTGGAGATTTTATCTCTCTACAATTACTTGGAAGGAGGTTGTAGCAAGGTGTGGGTCAGTCTCTTCTCCCAATTAACAAGCAATAGGACAAGAGGAATGGCCTCATGTTGTACTAGGGGAGGTCTAGATTGATTACTGGGAAAAAAGTTCTTCACAGAAAGGACTGTCAAGCATTAAAACAGGATGCCCAAAGTAGTGGAGTCAACATCCCAGAATATATTAAAAAGACATGTAAACATGATTTGGTGGTAGATTTGGCAAGCTTGATGATCTTAAGGTACTTTTACAAATCTGTTAGTTACTCTATTCTATTTGCTAAATAGCATTCATTTTGATAAATGAAATTATTTTCATAATAAAAAGAATTTTCAAAAGTTTGATTTTTAATAAGCATATTTGGATTGGGTTAAAGAACAAAATGCTAAAGGGAATTACAAGCTTTTACAAGGGCATTAGATTAGGGAGAAAATTCCTAAAAAATGTGTTTAGTGTTTTGGTGCACATTTAATCTGATAACTCACATCATAATAATCATGAAAAGACAAGGAAACAAACATAGGACTTGCTGTCCTGTGAATATAATGAAACTCTCCTGTGGAAAGGGGGATAGCTGCCTTCTGAGAACAGGGAAGAAATCTGGACCAGTTAGTCAAGTGACAATTTAAGATAAATTCATTGCTGTTTTCAGGAATTTAAAATTTTTCATTAATTCCTTCATGAATTTTTAAGTTTTCGAAGTTATGTATTTGAGTATTCAATTAAAAGTAAACATGATTACCACTGGTGTGGTTGCATTAGGTGTCCATTATATATCAAGTGAAAGCTACCTTTGTAAACGTGTCAAAACTGTTATGTGGAAGAATAATTTGACTAAATACTTATTCATATTTAAATGAGTGCTATGGAGCTACATATGAATAAGTAGAGAAAAAAATATCTAGCCTGCAGGTATTATATACATATATATATATATATATATATATATACACACAAAGAGAGAGAGAGAGAAAGGAATTGTATAATTTTCTTTCTCAAAGATAATCTCATCATTAGAGAAGTAAAGTAATTGGATATTTTGTCTGTTTTTTCTTATTTCAGGCAGAAGAATATTAAATATTTATAGCAGTTTTAACTGTAGCACCGATCAGTACCTACATTTTTTCATAACTTGTATGGCTACTGATTCTGTTGATCAGGGACACTACTGAAGGTCTAACCTCAACACACATAATCGAAAAGTTCACATTTCCATCACAAATGAAGGGATCTGAGCTGAAGGTACTCTGGGAAACTGGACCCACAGTAGCTCTCTTTTTACTATATTTGCTTTGACTGGAAAAAAAATTCTAATTCAGAATATCTGACATTTGAGGAGAAATATGTGATTTGGAGAAAGTGAATAAAGTTTTCTGGTCATTAGTGAAACTTTAAACTCATATAGGAATATCTTGGATCTGATGTAATGCATGAGTTGAGGGAAATTATAAATTGCTAGAGGATATTGTCATAGACTTATCCACATTTGTGGTTTAGGAATACATCTAATGTTGACTTTGTAAAGCCAGTTGGTTTCTATGAGTCACTTAAGCCACTTCATATTCATATGACAGTGAATCTGATTTTTACTGATTCCTCTCTTTTTTTCAGCAAATAAGTTATTTATTACAGATTTTATAATATGTTGCCCCAAAACATCAGTTTGAAATCATAAAATTAGAAAAATTGAATTTCTATATGTGTGGTAGTCAAGTACTCTTCAAATGGAGCAAAACATAAAATTGTCTCACCATTAAACCAGTCAAGGAATTAAAAGGTTTGTGTTATTTCATTTATGAAGACACAAATATATTTTGTACAGAAACATTCCTTATTCTTTTTCTTACTTCTCCTGTGAAACATCTACTTTAACATCATATTTATGCTTCAGTTGATCAAAATCCAAAGACTTAAAGATTTAGGTATATAATAATGGAGCACAAATGAAAGCAAATAAATGATGCCTGGAAATGAAAGGCTTTATGCTTTCCTTGTGACCTGCAATGCACCCTGTGAATCATTCATTTTCCAAATATTAACCTTTTTTTTTTTTTTATAAAATATATCCTGTTAGTTTCTTTTTATTTGTTTTAAACTAAAACAGCAAAACCACAATTTGTTTTCTCTGCATCATGCTCATAACTAATGCAAATACTGGAACTAAAATGGGAGGAGATTCTCTGTGCCTGGACTGAATATATTTTACTTTTGAGGTATTTCTATAACTCTTTCCATAACCTCCAAGCCTGTACTAGTAGGTGACTGTGATACATGTGCANTACTTCTCCTGTGAAACATCTACTTTAACGTCATATTTATGCTTCAGTTGCAGCTCCATAAGACTGATACAGCAGGGTGCTTCTGTCTCTGTTCATAACTGGCAGCCTTGAAACCCTGAAATTCTAAGCTAGTTTTCATGGGACATCTGGATAACCCTGCAGTCCTGGTGATGAGGAGGGTTCATCTGGTTCAGCCCTGGAGAGAATCCTTTGTTTCTCCAAAGATTACATTCTCATGTGCAGATTACATTCTCATGTTCAGCAATGTTCTGGATGCAGAGGGGTTAAGCAGCGTGGGGAAATGGTAAGTGTTGATTTCAATGCCGTTTCAACTAAGTTTGATAAAGAATTGTGTAAAATGGCAACAGTCACAGGCAATAGGGGGCTGCTTAAAAGAGAAGAACAGATGCTGAAGACAGATTTATGCTCCAGGTGATTGGTATAATAAGCTTCAGGAAATACTGCAAGAGTCAGCAGAGCATTTTAAACAAGGTTCTGTGCATAATTTTTCTGTGTTTCTTCATGCATGGGCTTCATCATTCTGTGGAAAGTCTGCCATGCTGCAGCTCTGAATGTACCTGCACCAATCCTGGGAGAGAAGCTGTGGGTGATATTTTGCATCTTGTATTTTTAATTTCTTTCCTTCTATATTTCCCTAAAAAAACCTTGAAACAAATTATACCAGGGTGATTTTATTTGTATTTCCCAAAGCTTGCAAGAACTACTGGTTGAAAGCCTACTTTCCCCTGCCCTTGTTTTTGAGGATCTCTATCTCCTACTCCTGGTGTGCTGATATTCCTACCATATGCCTCTGCTGTGCTAAACACAATCCAGTAGGGCAGGACTGAGGCTTACAGGACAGTGAGGGTGATTTAATCAGCAATAAGATAAAGGCTTTTTATTGGACATTGTTTCGCAGTTATGTCTTTTTGCTACATATTGTGTCCTCATGACATGTCCTCCGTATGAAGTGTTCAGCATCTTCTGAGCAATCTAGTGTTTCTTTTTGCTGTTGCAGGACTAGGTCTCTGGTATTGCTGCACTTTGGGATACATCATAAGAGGACATGACTGCAGCCTACAGCCTCTGCTGTCACGCTGAAAATGCCAACGTTCCTCTCTCACTATCCCATTAGTAATTTTTTCCATGAAAGCCCTCACTCTATTTTCAATGGGGTAAAGAAATAATTTGAATTTAGTGACTGTAAATACAGTGCTTGAGAAGATATATTTGACAGCTTGTTACATTCTGGCATCAACTATCCAAACTAAAGCAGTGAAGGGGAATTTCACATCAGTTTTGTCAGTATTTTGGGCAATTTATTTACCATTGGAGAAAAGACTGATGATAGACCATTTCTTTGGGAGGGCTTTTTTCTCATGATTTAGAATTCTTTTTTCTGATCCCATGAGATAAACAGATAGGTAGACAGCTGCTGTGCCACGTTGCTGAGGTGACCTGCAGCAAAAGTTCAGGATAACAAAATGTTTTCTGAAGAAGGTCTGCACAGAGCTCACCTCAGAACTGCAGAGCAACGTGAAATCTTCCCAAGCAGTTCAGAAGCACACATCTCTCAGTGTATGAAAGATCACTCAATCTGATGGCAAAATGCCAAAACATTTGGTACAGACAGTGCAGTAGATAGGTGGCCTAATTTCAAGATTATAGTGCTGTCATAGTACTTAGTAGTGCCCTGTCCCGTTTTACCAACCAGAGCTATTTTAAAGAGAGGAAGAAACAAGACTTTAAAACTTCTGCAACATAAATAGTATTGTGAGTCCTCCTTGTTTAGGATGGCAGCAGGTAGTCTGCCAGGACAACACACTAAAGAAAAATAAGGAATTTATTCATTACTTCCCTTCAGCAAGGAGAGATTTAACCACTTCCTGTAAAGCAGGGCTTCAGAGGATATAACAGCTTCTTTAGAAGGCACATATCATAACCATGTCTCCCCTTCCTCCTTCTTTCCTTGAGTTTTTACTTTGAGCACGATGCCACATGATATGGAATATCCCTTTGGCCAGTGTGAGTCAGCTTTCTCCTTGTAGCTTCTTGTAAGCCTCAGCTCTGCTCATTGAGGGAGGCAGAGTCAGGGGGGAAGAAAACCTCAATGCTGTGTAAGCACTGTCCAGCCACTGCCAAAACACTGGTGTATCCACATGGCTGTGGGATTCCTTTTTTCCCATGTTAGGAATACAAGAAATTGTGGAAACATGAAGTAATACTGTTTATACAGCTCTGTGTCATGCTCAGGCTTGCTGAGGGTGTGCTCAATTCTGCTGTCCATGTTGCCAACCAAGGTGTTAAACAGTGCCATTTTCAACACCTACCGCTGAGGAATGGCACTTGTCACTGCTTTCCACGTGGACATTGTGCTGCCAACTGCAGCACTGAGTGCAGCCATCCAGAAAGTTCCTTGTCCATGGCATGGTCTGTCCATCAAATACCTAACTTTCCAGTTTAAAGACAAGGATGTCATGTGGGACAGTGTAAAATGCTTTGTACAAGTGATGTCAGTCAGTCTTCCCCCATCCACTACCTCTTTATCCATCATAGAAAGCCACAAAATAAATTTTTCAGGCACAATTTGCCTTTAGAGAGGCTGTGTTTGCTATCACCCATCACATCTTTATTTCCCATGTGCCTTTACAATAGTTTCCAGGAGGATCTGATCCAAGACCTTGCCAAGCATAGATATGAGACTGATTGACTTGTAGTTCTGTGCTTGTGGATATCTTGATGTTGATATTTACCAATTAAAACACTCAGAGAAAACACTATTTATAGAGATTCTATGACACAACTTTCATGTATTATGAGAATTAATCCACAATCCTGCTTCATAAAATTGGTTTGTGCTCTACCCAAAGAAGATATTGTTGTTTCAAGTTTGAGTAGATGAAACAAAAAGATAGTGCCAAGGAAGCGATCTGCTTGCTGATAAAGACAAAAGGCTGGGTAGGATGTACCATGTCGTAGGAAATTATTACTATGAAGCTGCTCAGCCTGAGAAAGCAGAAGAGCAGCAAAGAGTTGCTGTAGAAGGAAAAACAGGAAAGAATATCAGGACAGATAAGAGCATTTTATGACTATTCCTTAGGTTCAGGCAGAGAACTTCTTAGAGCACAGGAGACTGTGATACTATATAACTCCTACAATCTCGCTGGTCTTTTTACCACTTATACCATGTGGAATCTGCTGTGGTACTTTACAGGGTATAATGTGGAAAATCAAAAGAAAGATATTGACTTAGCATAAGACCACTTACTTATAGTAAAATCTATTATATCAAAAGATAAATAGCTACCAGGTGACACATCTGGGGAAGTGGGTAGTCATGCCCACTTTGAGCTCTATGGTACAGCTTCTTGCATAGCAGGGAAGTCTTGGCTCTTATTCAATATTTCTTTTCCGGAGTCAGCAGAAGCCTTCCTCATCTTTTCTTCCTTTGCCTAAATTGGTCATATCTGCCCAAACCTCAACCTGCAGTGTGTCTCACAGCAAAAACTTTTCATGTGGGTGGACTGTGGGAGTATTTTACAGCTAGATTCTCATTCTTGTTGCAATCAATGCTTTTGATTTGGCAATAAATTATATCCTGGTTATGACCCCATCCTTTTAGCAGCTCTCTCAAGTCTACTTTGGTTCTGTTTCCTTTCAGGAGCTTACTGAATACTGTTCTTAGACTCTGGAAATTTATCTGCAGTTAAAGTTACAAACTCCAATGTCAGCATAATCTAAAGTGCATATTTGCTTTTAGAGCAGGTACCCCTCATAGTCTAGTCTTGGCTGTAAATTAACATGTCTAATTCTGACTTCCAAAGAGGAGAGACTTCTCTTGTACATAGGTTAATCCTTCCTACAAGGGTGGAAGAACTATGGATGGCAGCTGGAGGATGCACAAACATATAAAATTACCAATTTCATATGCTGTGGTCTTCCTGCAAACTTTCAAACACAGAACAGACCTGTAAATTGATAATCATTTGCAGGATATCTGAACTGAGAGTAATCTGGGTTGCACATACCTGACTATTCATGTCGTCATGTAAATTTCAACTAAATGAAGTATATTCACACTGGTTTTCCTGTGGGACGTAGGGGCAGAGCAGCACAGAACACATGGAGAATCAGTTTGAACTTACCATTGATCTCAAGATAACTTCAAATGCCAACTGCATCATTTCAACACTGTTGAGTGAGACACACACCATACAGGTGGGCAGGACCAGGTTCAGCATGATTCTTTAGTATTTTGTTGTTTTGAGGTGTTTGTAATATATTTTCGGTGTCTTTCTTTCTATTCCTGAATTCTGTCTTTCTTGAGATCCTCATCCTCCTTAATAAATTAATGATGCCTTAGTCATGGAATGGTTTGGGTTGGAAGGGACCTTAAACACAATCTAGTTTCAAAGCTCTTGCCATGAGTAGGGACACATTCCACTAGGTCAGGTTACGCAGTGCCCCATCCAACCTGACTTTGAACTCTGTCAGGGATGGGGCATCCACAACACATCTGGACAACCTATTCCATTGCCTCACTACCTTTACTCGTAACACCTTCCCTCATTTTGATTTTTGACATTACTACATCTCTGAGTTTTTTGTAGTGTGCAGAAACAGATTCACACATGCAACACAGTTTTAAAAATAATTTTGCAAGAGATTGGAGCAGAAGGTTATTTTACTCTACAGTTTGATGGAAATAGAGATTTATTGTTTTTCCTTAAGTGTCCTTTTATTGAGGCTGCATTATCATTAAATCATTTTGCAATTGTCCCATCATGTTATGCTTTCTTAGCTCTTGTAACTAATATTTTTAGAATTCTACATTATTCATATATTTCTCAGAAGGCAAAAATACATACTTATCTCAATCCTTCTCTTGACATTTCCTTTGCAACTCTTGACTTTTTTCTCTGAATTCCCTTCAATTTGCTAACAATCTTGTGACAACGATGCACCAAAGTAGTTCTTGACTCTACTATTTTGTATGACTTTGAGGGGAAGGATTATCAAGAATAAGCTATGCAGGGACATGCTTTCAACCCAATGGGATGGGAGGGTTTTTTTACTGTTTTCCACTTTTTCTGTACTGACCACATGGGACTCTGATCAGTCAGACTGAAGTCTGTTTGAAGCAGTTAGAAAGAGCCTTTATCTTAGCTGGCCACCCACAAATTCTCAAAAAAATTCTTTATACTTCATCCACCGTTTTTATTGTCTTGAGTCCAGCAAATGGAGTCATCTGGATATTAGTCACAGATGTCTGTGCTACTTCATATTGAGTGTGGGCACTGCCCAGATGTTGTGTGTACATGAGCTTTCTGGACTTCCATATTCCAAAGGGGGAGGGGGAGAAGACACACCGACACACAAGTATATATAAAAAGTTCACTTGTGAGTAAGCTCATCCTCCAGTATTTTTCGATGATGGGTTTTGGAATGATTTAGTGAGGCAGTTATATTTAGGTATATTTAACTTTTTGTGGGCATGCAGACAAATATTTGCTATAGCTCTATTTCACCTTTCACATACTATAGTATATTAAACCACAAAACCACACTGGCATAGTTAAAGGGTGGATATTTAACATTATGCTCTTCTTGGAATAGATGTGTTTGAGGAGAGATGGGGGGGTGGTTTTGTGTGTGGTTTTTTTTGGTTTGTATGTTTTGGGTTATTTCCCTGCAACTGTGCATGCCTAGTAGAAATTTCATTTCAACATTAAAATCTTATCACTGGTGACACTGCAACTCAGGGGTTCAATGACACTGGACAAAATTACAAAATGTCATCCTAATTTTATGGTGGCTCTGAAGATGGCAACGTATCAAGACATTTTCTCATTTAACATAGGAACTTATTTCAAAAAATATTAAAACATGCCATTCTGTGTGTTTATTTGCAAAAATATTTTATGTAAATATGGTTCATATTGATTTTCAATGAACATTTTTAAAAAGAAATCAAATTAAATAGCAGTAACCTACATATATCTACTACTATTTAGTTAATATTAATTGGTTCCGATCTTAATATGTATTTGTAGTTGCCTCAAAGTTGTTTCATTGAAGAAACAAGCTTGAATCAAAGTGTTTCCTAATTAAGTTGTTGCCTCAAAATTTGTGTCTTTCGCTCCGGTTTCTTGAGTTCAATATCATTGCCTAACAGGGAAATCCAAGAAAAAGGAGATGTTTATATTTAGTAAAAGAGACCTTATTAGCCTGCAATGTTTTCTGTAAACTCTTGCATTCACCTCAGGAACAAACACTGCTAGCAACAGCTCACTTAATTTTTCTTTTGTATCATTTACAACTTTCATTCTTCTGACATCTTCTTATGTCATTTCTGCTGCTGTCTTCTGGCACCCTCACTCTCATCAAATAATTTCCTTGTCAGACTCTCATGATCCTTTAAATACAGAAGTATTTATTGATACCATCCAAGTGTTCTCTTAGACTCACAGACTCCTGATCACATCAAAACTTTTTCTCTTTGCCAGGAAATTCATCAATCAATAAACTCAATTTCAGGAGGCAGAAATAGGGAAGTTTATTCTGTACATTAAGCTGATTTGCTATATATACTGGTTTTGTGCAATAAAAAAACAAGGTAATGGAGGTAAGTTTCTACTTACCTGGATTTACCTTAAATCTGGAATTAATTGGACTGTGAATGTACTTTTATATTTCCACTAATAACTGTTCGAAAACCTGAGTGGTTCAGGAACAAAGTGCCTGCTGAAAATTTCAGTTAAACAATTAAAATATATAAAACTTTTCTAAAATATCTTCAGCATTGTAAAACTTAACAGGGAAAAGTTTCCTTTGAAATTACTTTATTAGAACTGAATCATTGCTAATAGCATAGGAGGCTAAAGGCATGTTGTTCTTACCTCTCTAAAAGCTCCAATAATGCAAGAAACTATGAAGCTAGACATAACTCTGAATACTGTGCTAACACACAGCGCTCTATGTCTAATCTTCCAAACTGCTTATAGAACCTTACTCCCTAAACTGACTTGCATTCCTAACCTTGTATTTTGAATACTAAAGGCTTTGAGCAAATGTCTTCAAGGTACATTTTAAGAGATGACACAAAGCTATGTGTTAAAGTGTATAATATGTATTACACTTCCATTGTTTATTTGTATTTTTTGACTAAACAACTTTTAAAAAATCTCTAACTTCATTCTACTGAATGTTACCCAGTCACATCAACTACACCATGTGACAAACTGGCATATGACTACCAGAACAATTCATAACCTCATTGCTAATCTATTATTTATGTCACAGAATCATTCTACATTAAACCTTATTTTGACATGCACAAGAGACTTTATAAGAAAGATATTTATGAATTAAGATTGCAAAGGAATGGCTTTTTCTTCCAATAAGAGCAGGTAGTAGGTGCTAAGTGTTAGTGTGGTGTTTATGTTTCTGTTTAGAAACCTCATATTTCTCTGTACAGTCCCTATTTATGCGCTTTCTTCCACATTAACAATAATTTCTTCAGTAAAACAGAGATAGCTGTGCCACACCAAACCAGGCCTTGACTCACAGCATGATTCATAGCATGGGAATCTAAATGTGTTATTGGGTATAATCCAACATAGCTCAACATGCCCTATGGCATCTGTGCAGTTTGTTGGGTACTTACAGGACCCACTCTTCAGGATGTGTGAGTGTTGCACACTGTGTAGCCATATGTATTTTTGGAGCTTAAAATTAATTCATAATTGAAAAGCATGGCTGTACTGGATTGGTGAAAAATTATGGTGAGGTGAAGTATATCTGGTATCGGTTGCTGCTGATTATGATCTGACACGTTGTCCTCTCTTTCTCCCATCTAAGTTTTAAGAATAAAGTAACTGGTAGAAAATAGTGATTAGAAGAAACTATAATCTCAAATTCATCTGATATAGGATTGACCCTATGCTCTCTGGTCCACAGTGTACTTCATAAAACTTTGGAGAGCCTACAAAACACAAATGTTTTCTCCCTATTCCTTCATCATTAATTAATCCAGAAGATTTGAGAAGCTTCCTTACCATTCCCATAGTGTTCCCTTGTTCTGTTTAGTCTTTACACTGACTCAACTTCTGGCTTTTAGTCAGGGGGCAAAAGTCAAGTCACTAATGGAGAATGATGGTCTCCTTCTATTCTGGATTCACATGGCCTGGGTATGCATGTTGGACAGCAAGTAGGTAACCCACACAGGATCCTCTAACAACCTTTCTGATTGGTAGGAGTCCTTAAGGGTTTCTTTGAACTGGATAAATGAAGAAAGCTGTGAAGTATTTAATAAACAAACTTATTCCATGACAAAGTAGAATTGTAATTACTGGTACCTGGGGGGGGGGAGAAAGGAAAAAAGAAAGAAAGAAAAAAAGTATTAAAATGAAATAAAAGATAAAAAAAGGGAGAGTAGGAGAAGAGAGGTCAGGGTGGGAAAGAAATATTTCAGGACTGAAGATCTGCCCCCAAAAATTTTCATCTTTCAGGGATGGTATTGGGAGATCATTTAGTTATGTACATAAGGATTAATGTCCAAATCTTCCTGAAGTTTCCTACTGTGAATAGGCTTTAAATGTGCTGATTCCAATTTGAACTATGCTGGAATGGGAAACTTTTATTGCAATGTGAGCAAAATCTCATGAACTGAGAAACTGGACCTGAACACTGAGCTTGTAACTCAGTTGTTCTGAAGATTTTTCATCTTGCAGACCAGCTCATTTTTCCAGTTCTCTCAAACCCCATGTGATATATGATTGCTTCCATCTGTTTATGAGGTTAAATTTCTGAACTGCAAGTGTGGAAGCAGAAATTCAGTTACGCATGCTTCTAGCTGAATAGATCTCCTTAAAAGAGAAAAATGTTTTAGTAAAACTTTTATTTTCTCGAGTTGTATTCACTGTAAATCGCTTACTGTATTAATTTCTAACTGTGACATAAATTACAGTACAAAGATACATTCCTCTTTCTGTTTTAATAATATCTATCAAGTTCTCAGAAATGCCAATGGAATTCCACCTCTCTGAGCAGAGCTATCTAGGCGACACAGTCCTTTATGACAGCTGCTCTGGCTCAGGAGGGTTTCTCTCTTGCTGAGAAATGCAGCTTGAAGCCCTGAGATTCACAAATCTTAAGGTCTGTATTACTTGGGATGCATACTTCTCAAAAATGTTAGTGTTACACATTTGGCAATTTTCTCTGAATGACATAACCTAAAAATATAAACCCTCCATTTATTACTATTATAGAAGGAGTCAAGATTTTGATTATAAAATTTGAGTCAGTGACAAAAATAAATGTAAACCATTATACATAGGCAGTATTTAGCTATAAGGCTGTTAATGAGGTGCTGAAATATTTCAAGAGGTACAGTTGTACTTTTGTTTTTCATCACTACAGCTCCTTTTCAGAAGGAATTTGTCTTTCTAGGCATTCTTAAGTACTTTTTCTCGTTGATCTTCAATAGGAGCCCTGCTTCAGGGACAGAACTCTGTGTCAGACTTGCCCATAACAATTTGCTGATCCTCCTTTTAGTCCTTAGGATTTTCTTCCCTTCTTCCTTGAAGTTCATCTAGGAAGCATGTTACTATGGGAAGTATACCCAAGAAGGTAGTACTGACCAAAGTGAACAGGTCTTTATCTTCACCTTATCAGGTTGATAAAATGCACAGTTTACTCAAACTGTTTTAATCACAAGAGCCGCTATGTACCAGGAACACCTCTCCAAAAGAAGTAGTTTTGTGAGAAGGCTAGTTCTTTCTAACTACAGGATGGGAAAAAGATTTTAAAAACTACTTTGATCTTTAGAAATTGCATCTAATGGGCTTTGTGGCTTCCCCAGACATGCAAAACAGCATATTTCAGTTTCCATTTGTGCTCTGCTTTGAATCCACCTTAGATTAGCATAATAAATCTGTCCTAGTCCTGTTAGGTTCTTAACTTTTGCTTTTAGGTGTCTTCTAGGTAATTAAGATAGTCAGCATGAAATCAATACTTACGGTCTTGAACGTAAGGAAGGAAAAGAAATATCATGTCTCCTTAACACACAGAGGAAACCAAGTAACTGAGAAGTTTACCATAATATCTTCTTTAAAACTGAAAGTAGGATGTTTATGAGCCTGGCCAAGACAATTAAAACATTGATCTTGGTCAGACAGACAAGAGTTCACGTCTACTATAAAAGTACTGTGTGTTTCTAATGCAAAGTTTGATATATTAAAGACAAGAGTAACTACAAAAAAAAAAAAGCACCAAAACATTATGGAAATCAGTGGATATGAAAGTGTTTGATATACCTTATTTTGATACGTGTTTGTATGTCTATGGTACTGAACACATGAATTGAGGAAACAACTTGAAATGAAAACTCCATGTAAAAGAGTACAATACATATCGACGTATTTATCACTTTGAACAACTAGAAGGTTTGAAAAATTTCAGTGTTGTCTGGGAAGCATTTCAGATGCCTTTATCTCTCTCAGAAAAGCTGGTTTTAATCTCTCCTTTCCCCAGAATGTAAACTAATCTTAGAAATCTAGTATGGCATAAAGGACGTGGAAGTTGGACCCATATCAAATATTGATAATTTTTGTATTTTTCTCCTTTGACTAATAAGATGACAAAATCAGGTTATCCAAAATTCTCCTCTTGATTATGTATGTCTCTTTTATCTTGTGTTACCTTTAAAATATCAGTTTGGGGGG
>VZTB01017517.1:516679-537204 GCA_013397245.1 Thryothorus ludovicianus | reverse complement strand
TTCTGAATCCGATATAGTGGCTTTTCATCAATCAAAATTTTATTTTGATGCATCTGACCTCTTTAGATAGCCTTTCAGTTGTGAAATACTGTTAAAATAATTATTGTTCTGGATTTATTTGTATTATTTTATGTGAACAACAGTTAACACAGTCCAACTAGTAAAGTTATATGGACAGAAGCCTATTTTGTGTGAAAGGGTATTTAAGAAAAAGAAGAAGTTTAGCTTTAATAGGAACAAGGANTCATATCCAAAGGCAAAACTAAGACTTCAAGTTTTCATGTTCTGTAGAAATAACTAGCAAAAAAAAGGAAATAAAAATAAAATAAAAATAACCATACTCACCCTTCCAATAACATAAAAAAAAATTCCTATTGCCTTACCTCTAGGATTTCAAAGTAATGTCACCAGCAGCACCACTGGGACATCAGTGGGTTCTATGTTATGAATGTGTTGTGGAATTTGCACTGAAGCATTGTTAGCCTTGCCAAAATTAATATAGGAACATATGGTTGCCCAGCCCGCTGGCATTGCCAGAATACACACAGGAGGAGGAACTGAACTAATCCCAGACACTGTCAAAAGTCTGGATGAGCCAACATATACTAGCACATTTACACCTGGATTCAGAGACCATAGCAATAAATGTCAGGGGTTTGGAAATCTTCCTCAAACCTCATCAGACTTACCCAACTTTACAGTTCTGAAATGAAATGAAAACATGAATGGCTCATAAGGGTACAGAAGAGCTGTGTTAAATCACATTTGTAACCTTCTTTGCCTAATTCTCCATCACACACAAGTTCCCTGAAGACCTACTTTCAAATTTGAGGCAGCATTTTGAAAATTCCATCTCTTATTGAGTAATTATAATCCCCAACAAGAATAATTTCATCCAGCAGAACATAAGGGTACATGAAAATGAATGCAAAATGGATGAAAGGAAAGAGCATGTAGATTTAATGCAAGTCTGCAACTTACATTCCCTTTTTTATTTATATTTGCAGTATCTTGCTACCACCTACTCCTCATGCTAGAGGCACAGACGGAATCATAAAGCCACCTCGGGTTCTTTCGGGAAATATTGGGTGGCTGTTACCAGCAACTGCTAGGAGAAGTTTTTCTATACAGTATTGTTGGCTTATCATAACTAGGATGCTTGACACTTCATATAAATGCCTCCAAAAAAATCAAGTTTATACTGGTTGCTAATTTGGGATCAGAAAGGAATCTCTTTCTCTCTCTTGGCAAATAATCTGGATTTTTTTCCCCCTTGTTTTTCTTCCAAAAGGCAATATTTGCTACAATGAAATCCTGCACATCTCATCGAAATAATCTTCTTCCTTTGATGAGCTTCTGACTGCACACTGTTTTTTTCCTTTGGCATGCCGCCTATTCTCCCGAGCGTTTCTATCCAACTGATGTCTTGCACAGGTCTTATGGTGTCACATACAGCTTTACAGAAGAATATCTGTGCTGCATTTGAGGTCTAGAGATCTACTGAAGGCTCAGATATTGCCAAGAGAGAGACCTAAAGGCAAGATTGGATATTTAACTGAATTTTGTGGGCTTAAGCTCAGTGATACTTTAGTAGATACACTGTTCTGTAACTGGCAATAGTTACCACCTCTCTTTCTACCAAAACTTACACTAGCAGCACATCTCTATTCCACAACAGAGACACAGGAATATTCCTTCATGGTTCAGTAACTTGTGGTACTTTGCTAAGCTGATGGAAACAGACTTACTTAGGAGTCAGCTAAGCAGCCTTTAAATAATGTCTGTATGTGGCCTTCTTAATGAAAGTTTATTTAAGAGTGGATTTGTAATTTAATAGTTACTCTGTTTGTTTATTTGTTGCATTTCATTACAATATTTTCTATGGGTTACATATACCTGTTGGTTGCTTCCCCTTTTTATCATATTGTTTGAATCAAGACCATATCACTGAAAAAAATAAAACTCAAACATGACAAAGATTTTAATATTACTTCAGGCACTTGATATATTTAATAATTCTCTGAATTAATCTCTGTCTCTTTGTCATTGGATTGTGACTTACCTTTCAACATACAGGGTACACAGCCCACAAAATAATAAACAAATTATCAAATTTCCTGCTTACATAAAGCAATGTAAAACAATCCAAAACAAATTGGATTTAAATGGAATGGGAAGATACTTCCCTCCTTCCATAAAATAACCTGAATAAAATACTGATGAATCTGCATTTACCTCATCCATTAAGAGGGATGAGAGAGATGGATTATATGATTAAAGAGGGAAAGATGATTTCCCAGAACGATTGGCTAGCACCAAACATTAAGTAAAATAGTCTCCAGTTTTCCAAGACTTTTGAAAGAAACATTCTAAAACAACCTGTAATCAGGAGCTAAAGATCAGAGCTTTAGAGGGAGATTTTAGTCTACCAGATTTTAAGCATGATGAATGTTCATCACAGGACACAGGATTAGCACAACGGAGTATCTGATTTTGATTGACAAGAGGTGTGAAATGCATAAAAACATTATAGGGGCGGAAGTGGCCCTAATCAGTAAAGTACATTTCCTTAAGGAAATTGCAACTGAACTTCAAAGATCATTATTATCTTTATACTTTGGATTCCTTATGTCACTTATCCATACAGCTGCTACTGCATAGTCTACTACTGCTACTTCTTACTCTACTCCCTGAAGCTGAAGCAGTTTGTGGCACTGATTGGGAAAATGCTGATGATCCTAATTCATTACCAACACAGTTATAGTTGATCAGATGGCAGATTGTTTTCTAAGAAGTTAGAAATATGCAGAATACTATTAATCTGCAGTATGCACACCCCTTTGTGAGCAGAATGTCATAGTTATGTATTCAAGCACTCAGAAGTTTGTCAGAAAAATTACCTATGCATATGCAACTTTATAGCCTCTTTGACACATCCATCATAGTATTTTAGTTACATGACTCATTATATTTCTTCCTCTAAATCTTCAGTTGCATTTATTGCTATTCAAGGCAGTATCTTTTCTTTATGCGGTGTTTGTTTGACCCCATACCTTATTCAGCACACAATATTCAAAATTTGAATTGAAAGTAAAATTATTTCCTTCAGGATCCTTTCCATGTTGGGTTAGCTATAGTGAATGGATAGTGAATGAAAACTCCATAACTAGAAATTCCTAAGATTCAATTAGTAACAGCATTTTTCAGCTTGACAATTAACAATTTCACTAAGATGCCTATTAAGTTTGGGTATATAGTTTTGATCACTTGAGACCTGACTTCTTCACACACTAATTTATAACATTGTCATCATTCAGAGCAGCTTCAATTGATTTTATTTAAAACAACAGCTCTTCAAATCTGACCCCACAGTTTTCATAGTGTGCCCAGAAAGATGGAAACATCACACTTCAGATGAAAAATATCCTTTTGAAATTTAGGTGCAGGTTCCAGGAATTTTCTTTTTCTTCTCTCCAGACTCTGCCATACTTTATATCTTTCTTTCTTTCTTTCCCCTAAGAGACAACTAGTTTACCACCTCTTGTGGCTCTCTGCTCTGTAGGTCTCCTCTTCCTACAGAGATGGTCTGAGAGATACCTGAGAAATTGTACATTCTCAGAAATTGTACAAGTAGTACAAATTCAACAGGGATATTCAACTTTAAAATCTTCTGCTTCAATTTAAGAATGGAAAAAGAGCATATATTCCTGAAAGCTTGTCTCATTTTTCCGCTTGTAGAGATACTACTTTTAACATGGCTGCATTAATGATGGTATCATTCTTTTTCACAGTCATCAGTTTCATCTCTAGTGTTATACATCTTCTAACGAGAAATAAAGGAATCAGACATCCTACAGAGAGCACTTTCTTTCAATGCAGCCTGAGAGAACAAGGCATTGGATAAAGGCTTCTGTTAAAAATGTATATGATCATAAAAGCAAAGACTGTATTATCACTCATGTGTGCAGACCTTAATTTTAGCATTCCCTAATGTTAGGTATTCTAAAAGCTACTTCCAAATAAAAATCCAGTAGTGCTGCTATAGTTTTATCAAAGTGTTTTTGCATTTACGTGTAAAACATATATATCACAAAGTATAAACATACCTATACTTTCATTTGTATATTTATATTGGCTAGTTGTGAAAATAAACAAATCTCACTGAATCACCTGGAAGTGTATTTAAATAGATATTTTGGTATTACCATTCTTATTGGTTGGTATGAAATACACTGTCTTTTGAATTTATAAATAAATAGCAAATAAATTAAGTTAAAAAGGAAGTCAGAATACACGGATAGGTAGAAAGAGGGAACTGCTGTGTCAAAATAAACAACCTAACTTCCTACATGTAGCAGTTACTTGTATTCCAGCTAAGCAAGAACCAGCCAGACCAGCTGACAGCCAACCTCCTGTTAACTCACTCCTGAATTTATGTTATTTACTACCCACCACCTATTATTGCCCTCCACCATCTTCCCCTCGACACTTGTGATTTTGCTTTATATGTTGCTGTGTGGATTTCTTAGACTTCTGAAGGTACACAGACCTGGTAGATTCACACTTCTGTAGTTCTCATTTCATTGTATGTACATCCTTGTTCGTTCTCCATAACTATGCATCTTCTTTTCCCACCAGTGCCTCAGCCACTGCCAGTGGGAAGGAAATGCTGCTGTCTTCAAAGTGAGAGCTTTCTACTACCACATGCCACAGGAAATCCCCTCTCCCTCTGTGTCACAGGCTACTAGCATGACTGCTTTTTGACATATGTAATTCTTATTTTACGTCAGAATAAACATATCAGAGCCTGAGTAAAAGAGGGGAAAACAGTAACTAGGATTCTGTAAAGGTTAAAGAGGAGGAAATTTTTATCATTAAATATTTCCCTCTGTGTCCTGCAATACTCACATAAATACCATCTGCAGGGCTCAAATTTGGCAGAAATTTGAGCCCTGACGAACTCCATGACTCCAAGTGTGTATAGTTGTTGATATTTATCAAGTGGGATAGCACCCAGGGGTGAAAGGGCTGTAAATACCACTGCATCACTTTGTATACATGTGGCAGTGGTGGTTGATGAGGCAGGGAAAGACCATGCTGCTCTGTGAAAGCTGAGCAAGCCAGAGGATGAAGAGGAGGCTGAACAAGAGCAAGGTATTTTGTTAATCAAATCCTCATTAAGCATAGCCAGAATGCCATGTTTGAGATTTGCACAAATGTCTGCAGGCAACTTGTGTCCCTTCTGGTGGTGAAACTCTGTTTGGAAGAGTCAGAATTTGACTGAACTTGTTTGATAGGAAAGAAAATATGTTGCCATACTTGCAGTCCAGTATGAATACAAGACAAAAAATGAGAGAAATTAAAACAAAAAAAAAAAAAGACGTAGGAAGCTCATCAACTGCCTAGCTGGGAAGCACCTTTAGATCAGATCATTGCAACTGTTGCATATTTTAAATTATCCTATATTTTTGAGACAATAGTACTAGATGATTAGTTAACCTTTTCAATTTTCCATATCTCAGAAACCAGGCAAAGTCCATGATTTCATGTTTTAAGAACCAACCTGAAACATGGCATGTTTCTGTCTGATTAATGTTTACAATTGCATCATAAATTAAATCTTAGATGTTCTCAGTGCTAAAATCACACACTTCAAGGGCTTTCTTCACAGTAGACACTTTGTACTTGACAAGCTAAAAACTCATTAAAAATCTCCAGCATACCGCCAGCATACCTTCCATAAATGTAGGCTGGAAAGACAGGATGGTGTCAGTTTGCAAAATTTGGATCATAGGCTAACTCTACAGTCAAAGTTACAGCTGCAAAAAAACTAAATCCAGCTGATAATGAGGACATTTAAAAGAACAGTCTGATGCATACATGCCTGTATGAAAAATAGTTACAAGTGGTAAAAGGTGGTCAGACAGCCACAGTGCACCTGGAGCACTATTGTGGAAGCATTTGTAAGGGGGGAAAAAAAATCCACTTTTAAGTCCGTAAGAGATTCTACAGAAAGCTAATACAGAGAGATTTTGAACAGGTGTAATGTAATGAGACAGATTAAAAAGACAAGATTTAAGCCGCTGCATTTGTTATTAACTGATTCTCAATATGGCAATATTTTGAAGGTGAGAAAATGAAACTTAACATACTCCAAGCACCAGATTCTCAAAGATAGATTAAAACCCATAGCTTTCAGAGCGAATTTTTACACACATCATACATGAAAATGGCATATTGAGAGGATATTGAAAGTTATTGGCTGGGAGTGAACAAAGCTGCTGCAAATGCAGCGGACAAAAAGCTGTTTGAACCAGAGTAATGATTTCCAACAATTACTTCAAATCTGGAACCAAGTGACAGGTATGCAAGACAAAGAACCAGAATGAAAGAGGGTGTTAGTTTGCTGCATTCATCACTTGCAATCAGCAAACCTGGATCACTTGCATAGGGTACAGATTATGTCACAATTCAGGATTCCAGATAGAAAAACAGGAGGTTGAGAGTTCACCCATGCCTTTCCTGTGGAAGCACATATTATAATGCAGGTTTTGGAATTCAAATTGGTACATGATGATGAGACCCTTTGCAATAAACGAGATAAAGCTGGCCTAAATAGTGGCTCAGCTTCATGTCAGCTTTAGGTGAAGTTGCTGGATTCAGTTGCTGAGTGAAATTTAATATGTAGAAATTCAGACCAAACTGTCTAACACTATCTTCTGCTTTAAATGATGGGACAGATTAGTTAGCCCTAGCTTCTCCAGATTGGGCTTTTAAGCCTCAACAAGTCATTCTGGTCTCACTTTACAATCAACAACAAAAGGAAATTAATCTGATGTTAAGAAAGGCATCTAAGAAGAGTAAGATAAATTGCTCTCTGGAATGTTTATCTCTGCTAACTTTAAAAGAAACCATGGGAACTGGCTGTTATTTACACATCTATGCTGTGGATGTTGTCAAGGCTGGGCAGATTAATTTCTCTTTCGAAGTTTTTTGTTTTCTTGTTTTTGGGTTTTTCTTCCCTCTACTTTGTGTTTAAAACACAGAAGTATTTCCATTCTTGCTACTAAATTCTAAACGCCCTTAGAAACAAGTGAAACACCCATTCATTTTTCCTGTTCTTTTAAAAATCACTGTTTTGCCATGTCTTTCTTTCGATCATTAAAATATATATAAATTGTAAATATAATTCCAGTAGCTGAGAGAATAAACTACTATTTTCACAGATAAAGATGTCAAAAGGATAAACCACAACAATGAAAATGTAAGAGCTCAATATAGGAAATGCACAAAAGAGGAGGACTAGAAAGAGAGAAAACTCCTGTTACAGCTGTCTCTTGATGAGCCTGGAACTCATCATGGGAAGGCAGAATGTGATTTGCATGGTGGCAGCAATACCTGAATCAGAAGCTTCATAGTGAGGTGTTATCTCCATACTGTTTGAAATAACAATTTTTTCCTTGTTTTTAATTATTTGTAAGTAATTTTTAATTTATCCTTGATACTATTATAAATTACACAGATAAAAATTTAACTGGGACGTGTTTCATCCACAAAATGACCAAACAGCCTGAAAATGCACACATATCACATACTAACAGGTAACATTCCTCTGCCTACATTTGAAAGTAAATAATTCCAAGGAAGAAAGATTTGCAATAACATCTTCTTTTGTCCAGTCTTTTGCAAATCTAGTAATAAAACAGACTTATAAAGGAAAAGAATGCCCCGGCAATGGCCTGATTACACAAAAGCTCCCTGTTCACTGTCACTAAAGTGTCAGTCAACAGGCTCTACAGCTCACTGGGTGAGTTGGATATGGGTTTCAGTCTGAATTGCCATGTTTTGTATCCTTGCACACTTCTGGATCATGTCACTTTGTTGGAAGGACTGACTACAAATATATGCTGCTTTTCAAAATAGGTATGGCATATTTTGAAGCTCTCTTGCTGGTTTTGTGACCATCAAAACAAAAAACCCCCTTTTTTACAAGAGACACTCATTACTGCACCTTGATGCCCTTAACACTGATATAATTATCTAAAGACTATGTTACAGCAATAAAAATAAAGACAGAAGTGTAGCATAACTGTGCTTAGAGGTGTAACAGGGAATTACTGGATAAATAACCAAAACCAAGATTCAAATACATGATTCCAGTGCTCTTGCTATTGAGTGATATGGGTAATGAATAAAAGAAGGGATCTGTTCAGATCAACAATGGGTACCTACCACTCTTTAGGCCTAGACAGACTGTGGACAATTTTTCCATGGCAACCAACCAATGCAAAAGTAATAGTTTGAGCAGATGGTGCCTTATTAACTCATCAAAAACAGAGACCCCATATTAAAGTTAGTCTCACAATCAAAACTGATGAAAAGAAAATTCTTTTTAAGTATGTAAATCAAGCTGGCAAAACATAAAGTAAGAAGCAGATACAAAAGATGATACTTTGAATAAAGTGCTCCTCCAGTCACCATTCTGTCTCATCTGAGATCCCCCTGGAAACCAATTGTATAAATAATATAGCTAATGTTTATCTGGACTGTTTTTGATGATAGTCTCTAATTATGATTTCTAATCTTAGACAGTTTAAGTTACACAAACAGAACCTAGTTAGGAGACCAAAAACCCACATGTGTTAAACAGAATCTTATCTTGAACCTACATTTTTTTTTTTTGCATCTGCAGCCCTAATCTGGTAGAGCAGCACATCCAGCATTTACTGATAACTAAAAAGAAGCAAACTAACCTACAGTGAATTTCTTTAAAAAAATCATTGCAGTTTCATTCTGTAACCAGATAAACTTGTGTAACTCCTTATTTCCACACCCAGATAATTTATCATTAATGGACTTGGTGGAAATTATTAGAGAAATAAAATTAACAAATGAAACAGTATTCCCCAAGTGTAGGGAAAACACCTCTGACATTTTTATGCAACCTGAGATCACTTGTTTCTTTGTTTATCCAAAGAATTATCAGGACATGCAAAAAAAATCAGATTATTACTTAAAAATTTCTGAAAGTAAGTAAGGCACATTTTAGATGAATTTTTATTACAAAATGGGGAAAATAACATAAAAAATTCTAGCAACACACATCACAGGCATCTCAGTTGTAAAAGTCTGACTTTTCTATCAATGACATAAGCCAAGTAGAAGCCAAGTAATATTTAATGACATTTAATTTTAAATATTGTAAAGACTCAGAATTGTTTTCAGTATTGTCACATTTCACATACTAAGTTTTTTACTCTATAAATAAAATACTGCATTTGTGCGATTACTACATAGCACTTGCAGAAATAAAAGTCAGCACTTTAAAGTTTGTGGGTTTATTTCTCAGGCACTTAATATATTAGTATGTATGGGTACCTATCAGAATTTATGGCATTTTATTACATCCAAGCAAGAGGAGAGAAAGAAAGATTCTGAAATGTAAATTTGACAACTCATTGAAAATTACCACTTGCAGCTTTGATTTTTCAAAGTACGTTTCTTGTCGCAAATGAAATTCAAGAAAATTTGAAAAACACTAAAGAGAATGCTGTACGCTTTTGACATTTGAATTCTCCCCATTCAAGCATAAAGGTATCACCCCATGCCTTATTGTTGTCTGTTTGAATCTTTCATAAAAGATTAAGTTGAAGTGTCAAGGCCACTGGCTAACCTCCATTTTGACACTGATGAAATTACCTGGAGTGACGCAGTCTCCCGAGGCACACTGCCACAATTAATGAAATATGAAGGGACCAAAGAAAATTTCCTGGCTCTGCATAACAGAGCAGAGGAAGAAAAAGGTAAACGGAAAAAGCAAAGTAAAAGAGAAATAGGAAAACTCTTTGAAAAATATGAGTGAGGATATGTAAGTAATCTTCAAATTACACAAAAGCCAGACAAATTTGCCAACAGTCATGGTCTAGAACAGTATGCATACAGCTTTTTGGCATTTCAGTCACAGGACCATATTCTAGAAAGGCAAACGCTGCAGAAGGTAAATGATCCTGGCTGAGTTAAAGAAGGGAAAGAATATGGTTCAAGACCACTTCTCCTTGGCAATACCTAAGTCCATCTGGCTTTCTCAAATCTCTCTCCCAAAGCAGTCTTCATTTTTAATGAAACTGAGTTTGCCAACAGTCATCACACTTAAAAAAACGACAAATAACAGTTTTTTCTAATTTCTTTACACAGGGACTTATAACAGCATTTGAGTCAAATGTAAAATTACACTAAAGGCAATGGGCTTCCAGTAACTCCAGAGGACTTCAGATCAAAGCATATGAAGGAGCATCCTTGTGAGTCCTGAAACCACAGTCTCAGGAGACCTTCATTAATAAGAAATTTAAGGGACTTTCCCAGAAATAAGAGTTGTGTTCATACAAAAGAAGATACAGATATAAACTTTTGCAATGATACTGGCATAATCTCAGTGCTATGGGCAATTCTACTCTGGTTTCAGAATCTCTTGTTTTTAAAGAAGTTGTTGAGGCAAGAATGAAATTAAACTCCTCCTTGTACTAGAACAAATAAGGGGGAAGGGAAGGTGTGAATCCTGTCTAGTTGGCTAAGCTTTTCTGGGACAAGAATGAGTGAATCAGTGCTGTTGACCTTCAGTTCAACTGCTAAAACTTTTTTCCAGCCATCACAGATATATATAAGAATGCAGTGAAGAGACTTAAAAATACAAGGTACTTTTTTTTTCCAGCCTTTCCCCTAGCCATTTATCTATGACATTTCAAAGATTATTATCATTATAACTTCAAAGGTCTATATCGGGCCTTTATCACCACTTTAATCATTTCCAGACATGCAGAGTTTGAAGTGTATTAGTTGTAGTTACTGACCATGCATCTCTCTGTGACTGCCTTGAGCTTGCCTTGAAGCTCCTCATTCATTCCAACACTTTTGAGCACTGCATTGCCTCTCTTAATCTCCAGAACCTCCCCCACAGTAGATAAGCCATACTGAAAATTAATTTTTGTAATTTTAGGATTCAAATGAATGGTGGGTTTTTCAATTTTCACTTTTAACAAGTAAACTACTTTTCATGCTTTTGTTACTAATATTCATTCCCTTAAATCCTCTAAAGCAGTTGTGGGTATATGGGAAAGATAACAACAACTGCAAAGAAGGGCAAGTCTTCAGCTGCCAGGTACAGTGCAAGTCAGACACATACTAAGAACTATGTGAGACTTCTGAAAAATCAGTTTCACTCTTTAGACTTACCAGCCTTAGAGGAAACAGACTTTATGCTATCATTTTAGAAACTAGAACAAAGATATACAAAGTGACTTATGAACAGGCTTAAAAGCAAACTTTTGCCTCATTCTAGCTGGAAATACTAGTCTCAGCATAAAAACTATGAATCAGGATTAAAAAATACAGATAAAGTAAATAAGTTAGAACCCCTTTATTTATGTCTAACAAGTACAGATTTTAGGTACTACCAATGCATCATCATGAATAAAAAAAAAAAAAAGCTTTTGCTAAGCTCCCTTCCATTATAATATTTCCTCACCTATAGCACTTACACCAAACCTAGGTAGAAAACCAAAGATAACTTCTCTGATCTTTTTATCTATTGTGCTATATGAATACAGGCATTGCATTACCAATGCTTCAAAGAGCTCTGCTAATTCCAGTAGTTAATTAAAACACCCAGTGAGACACAGCACTATCCCAAAAGTATTATCTTACACAGAGGTGCCAGCATCATTATCAGAGATATTTCAGTAACCAGAACATATTTTTTACTACTATTTCAAAACTTCCAGCATTTCACGCAAAGAGTAATTAATTTTTTAATGTAAGTGATGTTGATTTCTACCAAATGATAAAATACAAGCACATTTAGAATACAAGAATTTTACAATGTATTTCTATATACTAATTTATAAATCAATTTTAGTACATTAATGATTATTAAGCTGTTATGTTCCGAAGAGGACTGATCATTTTAGATGTCTTCATTTTAACTAGTTAAGTTCTTGCCATGAAGTCTTTCTGCAGCATTAATAGGATGTTTCTTAAATTCAGTGCCTGGTTGAACACCTGTAAGCCTCTCTTGGAGTACTAAGCAGTTACTGTACCAGCAACCACACCAACAAACCCAAGAAAAAGCGACATACAATTAGGTTCTCAAACATAAGAGTATTTAATTTTATGAAAACACTGCCTTATTAGACCAGAAGAGGATCTGGGGAATTATCAACCTGTCAGCCTCATCTCTGCCTTTGAGAAGGTCATGAAACAGATCCTCCTAGAAGCTGTGCTGGGGTAAAAACAGGGAGGTTATTTGAGACAGCCAGCATGGCTTCCCCAAGGACAAGTCCTGCTTAATCAAGCCAGTGACCTTCTATAATGGAGTGATCACATCAGTGGACAAGAGAAGGGCTGCAGAGGTAATTTATCTGGATTTCTGTAAAGCCTTTGACACAGTACCCCACAACATCCTTCTCTCTAAATTGGAGAGAGGTGGCTTTGATTGGTGGACAGTTAGGTAGGTAAGGAATTGGTTGGATGGTCACATCCAGAGGGTAGTGGTCCATGGCTCAGAGTCTCAGTTAACATTGGTGACGTGTGGTGTCTCTCAGGGGTCCATAACCAGCGGATTAAACAATCAGCACTGTTTAATATCTTCTTTGATGACAAAGGGATCGAGTGCACCCTCAGCAAGGTCACAGAGGGCAGCAAACTGAGCAATGCAATTGCCACACCTTAGGGATATGATGCCACCCAGTGGGACTTGGGCAAGGTCAAGAAGGCCCATGGGAATCTCAAGAGGTTTAACAAGATCCAGTGCAAGGTGCTGCACCTGGGCAGGGACAACCCCTGATATCAACACAGGCTGCAGATAAACAGATCCAGAGTAAACCTGCCAAGAAGGACTTGGGAGTGCTGGGGGGTGAGAGGCTGGACATGGACACAGCCATGGGCACTCACAGTCCAGAAACCAAACGTGTCCTGGGCTGCATCCAGAGCAATGGGGGCAGCAGGGGAGGGAGGGAATTCTGCTCCTCTGCTCTGCTCTGGTGAGACTCCACCTGCAGGGCTGCATCCAGTCGTGGGGACCCAGTACAGGGAGGACATTGGCCTGTCAGAGAGAGTCCAGAGGAGAGCCACAAAGAAGAGGGATAGAGCACCTCTCCTATATGAGGAAAGGCTGATTGTTCAGCCTGGAGAAGAGAAGACTTTGGAGTGGCCTTCCAGTACCTGAAGGGAGTGTACAGACAGAGGGGGACTTTTTTTGTACTGACAGGACAAGGGCAAAGGGCTTAAAATGTAGGCTTAGATTAGGTATCAGGAAGCTATTCTTCCTGTGGGGGTGGTGAGGCACCAGAACATGCTGCCCAGAGAGGTTGTGGATGCCCCATTCATGAAAGGGTTTAAGGCCAGGTTGGATGGGGCTTTGAGCAACCTAATTTAGTGTCCTTGTCCATGGGAGGGTGATTGAAACTAGATGGTCTTTAAGGTCCTTTCTAACTCAAGTCATTCTACGATTCTATGATTCCAATGCCTACAAGATGACATTCAACCAGTACTCCCCTGGAAAAACAGGTTTGTATCTTGGAACAGGCATAAGTTATACATTAATTCTATATAGCCTTATAGTACTGCCCTCTGCCATGAAAAAACTCCCAACCAAGTTTAACTGAGCATTTTCAGTGCTACCTATCAGTCTTCTCTAAAATCTATTTTTAAGAAAGTAATTAAGCTGTAGCAACTGATCCAGAAAAGAAGTTCATGCATAACAAGAAAACTCCCTGCCTTTTCCTAGACTAGAAAGCATCTTCTAACTTTACCCAACAAGATTAGAGGGATAATTGCCCAAAACTGACAAATATCAATGACATGAGACCATTATGGAGTAAAACTTTTCAACTTACATTCTAAGCTAACATTTAAATAGTTGGACACCTGAGTCATCAAAGCTACATGCCATTCATCCCAGACTGTAACACATTTCAGCCACTACACAGAATGTCATTGTAGAAGCCATGCAGGTGAAACCAAGTGAACACAACATCTCAAAGAGAAAAGCCAACTGACAGAGGACAGAAACATCCGGATGTCATCAGAAACCATTTTTTCATGGAACAGTCTACCACTGTTCTCTCTGTCCCTTATGTGAGACCTATAAAATACCTTCAACATAAGAGCTTGGAGGCTAAAACCCACTATTATACTGGACAATAAAAGTTATGGACTGAATAAAGATATTGCTTATTCCATTTTTCCCAGTGACATTCTGCCAACTAGCCCTGAATGATGCAAAGGCATTCATCACTTGCTTCTGTCAGCTCCATGCAGAATAATGATCTTCCCACCTATGCTTTATTAACCTCCCCTTTCATCAACTGCCATACACCCTTTTCTCTCAATTTGCTTTACTGATTAGCAGAATGGCACAACCAAACACAACTGCTTCTAAGTGGTAGCTGCTTTTTCACTTTTCTCTTTCTCGTTCACATCAAAACATCTTTTAGTGCTCCACCGCAGCTAAGTCAATCAATCTAACAAAAGACACTATCTTTCTTTTTTTTTCTAATTAAATTGTGATGATATATGGGCACACAGTCTCACGAAATCTTCCTGAATTAATTTAATAAAAGGTAATAATTTGCAGTTATCTCTGTTCAGGGTAAAAAGTTAAATGGGAGTTGAAGATATGATATGAAGTATCATGAAGGATGCACAGAAGAATTTAATTTTCAATATTTTAATACACAAAAAAAATCTCCTTTGCAAAATATATACAGGCATTATGCCTAACTATGTTTATATTGATTAGCCTGGACTCAGGTGCAAATAAAGGAAAGTACTTTGAACAAAATGCTTTCATTTTATTTTTTTATTTCTTTGAGGTACTCAATTTAAAAAACAAACAAACAAAGACATGCTGAAATCACTGGGAGTTATGGAAGTGTTCAAGGCCAAGTTGGATGAGGTATTGAGAAACCTGGTCTAATGGAAAGTGTCCCTATCCATGGCAGGGCTGGGTAGGACTAGATGTATTTAAGGTTGCTTCCAACCTAAAACATGCCATGATTCTGCAACTCTACAATACTTGGCAACTCTGAGAATCAAATCCTTTTTTATTTATTATTGTTGAAAACATCTTCAAAGTTATTTAACTATAAAGTAAAAGTGGCATATCAGATTATAAGATGAAAATAAATAAAATGCCTGAATCCCCATTATCAAAAAAAAAAGTTGTAGCACCAGCTGTCTCCAGACAAAGTAAGATACAAAGTAATAACTTTCTCTTTGCAGCACCTGTATTCAATTTCTGAAGTACACCTGTCATTTTATTTTAACAAAGTCTAACAAGATCAGTTCACAGCCATCTGTGTCTCTCTACCTTGAAAGCAATTCAGGTTGCATTACTTTAAAAAATACCATTCAAAGCAAAGCGACAGAGAGCAGAACAAAACAATTGCACAAGATTAGAGATGACATTTTGAAGTTTGTTACAACTGACAGTAGATATCTCCATGCACTTACAAGGCTGGTGCACTCAATGCAGAGCTTGCAGAGAACACCGCAGTCTCTTTTCAGCAGCAGCTCTATTGCACCACTACAGAGTTAAACCTGCTGGAAGGGCTTACACATTTTTGACATCTCATGGTACTTACATACTCTTTTATTTAGTCATCCTCTGCTATGAAAGAGATTGAGAAGGTTTAGTATAATGAACGCTTCTATTTCCTGAGAATCCCTGTAGTGGAAAGCGAGCTGACAGAGGAGTCAGGCTTTCCACAGCAATGTAGCAGAAGACTCCAAAGAATGGGACTCCAGCCACAGGTAGCTGGGCTAGAGGCTGTTCCTAGGCAGAAAAGGCAAAGAAAAAGGAGGAAATGTACATGCTGCTAAGTCACTTAGGCATGGTTTTCTAAATTCCCACTTAAGAATAAAGAGTATTAAAGACTGTGTATCAAAGCATAATTATTTAACTAAAACTAAATGAATCAGGATAAGCCTCTGAGTCTCACTGGATATAGTCTCCCCGCCTTGTATAAATAAAAGTCTACTTTGATCCAAGTCCTTCACACATGGTATCAAATCACATCTGCCAGAATAGCAGGAGTTTGGAAATACAACAATGTGTGGCATTAGAAACAGAATTTCTGATGCAGAAATTAGGACCAAGGGAGAGACAGCCCATTAATTCAGTATTAAACGGAGCCAATTTAAGGGAATGAAAACAAAACACAAACATAAAATTATCAGATCAGAGACAAACACTGTGGATTTATTTTAGTCCCTCTGTAGTCAAACAGAGGATTTATTTTTCCTCATTTTTACAATAAAAACTTTGCTATAAGTAATGAAAATAACCTGTAGTCTAATTATAAAAACGATTCTTTTTGTCTAAAGGCAGAGTAAAGTTTGTAAATCAGGCAGTTTATTACAAATGCCAGTCAGAGTCTAAAGTCACCTACAGACAAGCACTAAGTATAGCTGAATCCCATCTTTACAATGGAGGGAGATGCTGTTAGGAACCAAGCTTTTGCACCAAGCTAAATGCTGAGTGCCAGAAACCTCAGGACACACGAGGAAGATATCAAGTCCAAATCATTACTGCAGAGTCCGTCTGTGAGATCATGGCAGACTCAGAGGAACAAAACCAACAGGGACATGGGGGAATGGGAAACACCAATCCATCAAAGCCAATAAATATGGCAAAGGCAAGGGACTGTCGAGAACCTAAGGCACTGTGTGCCAAGCTAACTGCAGTGAAATAGGCAGCAACTTGAAATGACGAGTAATGGATGGGTTGTAAGTGCATTCCAACAGCTCTGTGCTGGAATGTAATGAAACCATAGACTCTTCCAAGTAGCAGCAAAAGGAAAAGAACATCTGAGTTTAGAATTCATGCTGCCAGAGACTTGGAATCTTGACAGTTCCGTTATGGCAGCAAGTATTTGTGAAGTAAAAGACACGGACCTCTGAACTCAAAATAAGCAATATCCTTATACTCAAATCCATTTTTATGCATATCAAGATCTTTTTTTTTTTCCTTTGACAAATGCTCTGTCTTTATTTCAACTTTTAAAGTCTCTGACTATGAAAAAACATTATTCTTAGTTGACACCATGCCACTGACTATGCTGCTATAAAGGCCCAACTCTATCAGGAAATATAAAAAACTAGCATGTGCACTAAATAGTGTACCCAGGTATCAACATTTTGTTCAAACACAAATTCTTTTCTTCTCTCTATAAAATCACTGGTATCAGCGCTCTTTCTTTCCAATACCTACTAAGAAAGTCACAGTTCATTTCTCATATGTTCCCAGAGAAGATTCAAGTCATCTTAAGTACTTTGACAGAGAATGTTACAGCAAATAAAGCCAAGAGTGAAGCTGGTAGCACTGAACACCTTATTTGGTGGGAAAACAATTACCTGTCCTTACACTCCTCAGCTTGAGCTCTTTAAGTATACCAGATTATCACTCAACTTTTTAATTGTAACATTTCTGCACTGAAAAGTAGTCTCTTTCCTTTCGGGGCTTTAGTATTTCGATGTGATTATTTCTCAGATAATAGAATCTTGGGTTGTTTACACAGCAAACAAATATGTGAATTTCACATATATTGTGTATGACTGTTTGCCTATTTTTGTTGTGAAAATCTTAGCAAATTCTACTTAGGGGACACCTGACTTATCTAATTTGTTGAAAAGATGACATTTAAGAATTGTAATCATTATTTTTAAAGTGTAGGTATGTAACACTGATTTTATTTTTCTTTCTCCTCCTGTTTCTAAATACCCTGAGGTCTTAACAAGCATACTTACAAACTACTTGCCATTATATTTCAATTCAGGGTCACTTTCAGAGAAGCTCTTGAAATGTTATTGACATATATATATATTAAAGATTTCTCACAGTTGCTTAAAGTGTCTAGGGCCCTTCAATATGCCCTTTTCTCTGAGCTGTTGCCTGGATCCTTGTTGAAGCAATGCGAGATCTCAGAGATTCATGTATTCATGTCCTGGGCTGCCAGCTAAAGAACAGGGAGTCTCATATGGAACAGACAACTACATTAGTGCAAAAAAACCCAGACATGAAAGATAATATTCAACTCTCACATAAAGATACCCACATTTACTTACATGCCCTTGCTCCTACTATCATCATCAGGGATTAATATTTTAACTAAGTTTCTTGAACCTAAGCATTGGGCACCATTTGAAATTTAGTAATGCACCCCACATGCCCTTCAGCTGCTACTCCAGAAGTGACATAAATACTGTCTTATATCTGGCAGCCCTGAAAAAACATCCCAGAAAGCCTAGAGCGGCTTAAGCAACACTAAATATCTGTGTGCAGGAACCAGAAGGTGTCCTTGGCCAATTCAGTCAGGGCCTTGAGAGCTAATTCCTGATGCTGGTTCAATTACAAAAGCAATGTCTGCTACACTCTGAGTTGTCAAGTATGGACATGGATTTGATACCAATATATAGGCTGTTGTACCCTATTTTTTGTATTTGCTAGATGACTTTTGACTGGGATTGGAAGCCAGATATTTGGCTTGCTTGTAAACACCGGTGTAGTACACAACTAAACTTGAGCATTCTTGTTTGCAACTGAGTCCCACTCAAAGAATACTGTTCCCTGAACATAAGCATAATGTTCCTTCTCCAAGAGCATAATGTAACTTTGGTGTCAGTTCAGGTGACTAAATAAAGATGTCTAGTGTCATTTGGAATGTTCTATGACAGTCAAGACATGAGACATTATGTCATGGATTATACCAAGGCCTATGCTTTTCTGAAGTAACAGCAGGAAGCTGAAAAAGGTATCCTATGGTATTTCGGCTGGTATTAGATGACTATATATAGGTTTTTTAATTAAAACATGTACATTTTCTTTTTCAGTGTGATCATAAAAGTTTTAGTTTAGAGACCCCCAAAAATAATACATGGCTAGATGCCAAGAAGTTAAATGTTCCAAAATATAGACCAAAGCTTACAGAGAAGGCTAGCAAAAAAAATTCTATTTATCCTGACTTCCAAACAAAACTTCCAAGAATATAAAATCAATTTATTGAAATAAAAAATATAGAACCTCGAAATTTCCCATTTATTATGAATTAATTGACCTAGAATTATTGGTTACCCATTCTGAATGATAAGTTAGGACCTCAAACATCTCTTGAGATTAAATCTACAATTGGATGAGCTTTCTCCAACTAACCCCCTGCCCATTTGCTACCCTGTCACTTTACAAAGATGCATTTTGTTCAGGCACTAAAATTGCCTCTTTTGGAAAACACAGGTTAATTAGTTTCTTGCACGCTCTAGCTGAGCTGCAGCAACACGCCTAGTCAACAAGGAACCCATTCAAAGCTCTGTGAAACAATTTATAAGTACTACTTTTGAACCACCTTAGAGAATTAAAGCAAAAGATCACTAATAAAAATGAAGAATTTTGCTAGTAATAAAATAAATTCTGTTAAAAAACCCCAAACAAACAATAAAACATCTCCCAGCTAGAACTAATCTGCAGTGAAGTTTCTGATACACTTACTTCATATCACTGTAACATTTTACTGATAGAATAGATTTTCTCTAAGTAATGCATTTTACTGGATCTCAACACTATAACCTTTTTAGAAATTAAAGGGTCTGCATAATGGGCACTTCTTGATTTCTTATCCTATTTCACCCCATTTTGAAGAGAAATCACCCAACCAAGGGTGTCAAATGTGGCAGAAGCACTAGCTCCTCCATTCCCAGAGGCCTCAAGAACTTTCTCAATTTCATGCTTCTGTGCACAACTTTATTTACACTAAAACCATTCTGTTTTGCGCTTCAGCAAAAATACTTCGTCTTGATCTCCCAGCAAATCTTGGCTATATTATCTGAATACTCTGTGAAGCTTTGACTCTTTACTATATACGACTGCAGCTGACATATCAGGTGAAACACAAGTGAACTGCATAATGGAAGTTAATGTCCCATCAAAATGGGGTCAACAGGATACAATCAAATGTGTATATCATCTATTCACAGTGTGCAAGCTTTTCTTCAAAACAGTATTTAGATTTGAAGTGGATGCTCTAACAAGAATATCTAATATACACTGATGGGGTTCTGCTAATTATCTTTTTGGAACACAAATTGATGTCTCATAGAGACACTTTCAACAATGGCCAGATTAATAATAATGAAATATAAAAATTGATCTTTTAAATTTTTTTTTTTTAGATTTTAAAATCTAAATTTAAAATCTTGTGGTTTCTCAGCAACTTTTATTTCCATGCATAAACACAGGTACAAATATAAAGCCAAATACTAGCGGGGCTTCTTTTGACATGCTTAATTACACAGCCTTTTTAAAAATTACTTTTATACTGTTTGTCTTTGTAAATTATCAACTCAAATTCAACCATTCAGCATCGTGTCTCCATAAAAAATCTTCAGGCATATATGTGAAGAAATAGATTTTCCTCTTGAAAGATACTTCCGTTAATTCAGTAAACAATGCTGAATACCTATCTTTTATGCAGAATTTT